>PVKC010045320.1:0-11440 GCA_004027635.1 Crocidura indochinensis | reverse complement strand
GAGGGAGTCACTCAATCTAGAAGTCCCTGGGGAGAGGGTGGAGGACTTGGGAGACAGAATGGGTATGGAGGTGGAGGGAGAACAACTTGGTGATGGGAATTCCCCTGATTCAATGTTTATTTGTAAATGGAATATTACTGTGAATATCATGTAAACCACTATGATTAAAAAATAAAAAATAATTAAAAAAAAGAAATTACACACACACAAAAAAATCTTTCTTCTCTTCCTTTTTAACTCTGCTTTCTTTTATATGGAAACAAATGTATTGTGATCAACTAGGTTAATTATGTGATGCATTTTTAAAATAAATTTAAAAGATGTAAAAAATAGTGAATCAAGGTATCCTTTATTGAACAAAGCTTTCTTAGAAAAAATATGAAAGCAGGAGCTAGAGCAATAATACAGTGGGTAGGGCGTTTTCCTTGAATGAGGTCAACCTGGGTTCATTCCCTAGCATCCTATATGGTCCCTAGAACCCACCAGGAGTGATTCCTGAGCACAGAGTTAAGAGTAACCTCTGAGCACGTTCTGGTGTGGCCCCCAAACAAAAACAAACAAACAAATAAACAAACAAAAAAACGAGATGAGAGGAGAGAAAGAGGAAATAGATGTTCAAGAGAGAACAGCAGGATCTTCTCCAGACTAAAAAATCTAAGCAAGCAAGATACATATAATATTCAAGTGAGATATGTGCTCAAGAAAGAACATAGACTTAAAGAGTAAGCCTAGCCTTGTCACATCTTACTGTGCATCTCCCCACCCCTATGCTGTTCTGAATCTAAGCTCAGAATTGTTATCGGTTTAATGTTAGCAATAATCTTTATCTCATGGCAATTTTGTAAAAGTCAAATGTGTTTTAATAATGCTGGTTGGTTTTAATACTTAGTAGTATTTCTAGCATTCGGCATGTAAAAGTTAACTAATTTTGCTTAATCTCTTTAAAAGACCAATTCACTATTAATTTCCCAGTTGGCATCTTTTGTTTGAATGTGGTTGTCTCTTCTTTCCCACTCCTGAACTCAAGCTGTAGCTAAAAGTCTGAGAACAGAAAACAAATTAAGTTCATTTTTATTAGGGTTTATTGATTTACAAGGGGATAAAATATATGTTTAGAGTGGGGAGCATTATTAAACCACATTTAGAACCAAAATGCCAGTATCCCTTTACCACTTTATTCTTTTCATTCTCTCTCTCTCTCTCTCTCTCTCTCTCTCTCTCTCTCTCTCTCTCCCCCTCCACTCCCAACACTTAGCAACCTAATTTCTGTAGTTAGAGACTAAGGTTGTGCTTTCATTGGGCATTGTCTGTTTTCTTGTTTTGTATTTTAAATATATTATTACTCTGGGATATCATGTGGTATCTATTCTTTTGCATGACCCACTCTAGTCCATCTTTATTGTTAGCCAGAAATCTTATGTGCTAGCCACCACATGCTTTCAATTAAGGTGATAGCTTAGGTTAGGCAATTTTCAAATGATGCCCCATAGCAAATACTTAGAAGTTTTACCCAAACAACTCCCTAATATGTGGGGAAGGCAAAGAATATTCAGAAATGATACGGGTAGACACAGCTACATTTCTCCCTCTTCTAAGAAAACAAGATCCAATTATCTATTTTACATATTGGACTTCCACCTTTCTATTTCATTAAAGGAATTCTTGATGCTAAAGGAGGTTAAAAATTCAATGCCAGCTTGAAAATCGGTGATTTTGAATGTAGAACATAATGATAATTTGATTTCTACCATTATTTTGCAAACACTGAATTAACGATTTTGGGGAATTGCATTACACGTAGCCTCATCCAATGATGTAATAATCAAATAAAGTAGATTCTAATCCTATTTAGTCAGCGTCCCTCTGTTGTTCTTCGTCTGCTTGGAGAGAACTGTCAAATTGAATTTGCTGTCCTCTGTGTTTGCCAAAGTTTATTATTTCAATTTACAGCAGCAAAGATGTTATAACCTGGTCTTTTATGTACTCTGTTGTGTTAGCTCTGATATTGTGCCAATCTGTACGAGAGTAATTGTGAAATGATGGGCTTTCTTTTGCTTTCAAAAAAGCAACAGGCAGGTCTTTCGGCTATCTAGAGGGGTTGTAAGTTGAAAGCAGTATTGGAACGAGAGGATTTAATCTCTTTTACTTTTTCATTAAATACCTTTAAGAAAACCCAACAACATACCATTTAAATGTCTTCACCGAGTCACAAGCTAATATCCAGTAAAGCATGGACTGTGTTTGAGAAAATATGTTTTGAAAAGAGTGGGATAAGATCAAGTTCTTAATGCGTTTAATTCATTAGCTATAAAGCATGTAAAGCTAGGTTTGTAATGCTATTAGAACATTCAATGAAAGATTAGAATGAGATCTAAAAAATCCCATGTGGAGGCTCCTGTTAATGTCCACAATCTGTTCTGTATCTACTTTGGTCAGATTCTCTGCTGTTATTTAAGCAGGAAAGGAGATTAGACTGCTTTCCACATTGAATCCTAATGTTACAGCTTGCCTAGGTGGTGACAAATTAAGTAAACAGAAAAAATGACCTCTTTATTACACTTAAACATGATGATGGTGATATAGGTTTGTGATAAAAATTTGCTAAGTGCACAAACTCCTTGCAAAATTCCCTTCTTATTCTCTGAATTTTTCTGTATGTAGCCACTGACAATTATTGGAAATAGACCCATCCAAGTTTTTGTGTTTATGTACAAACACATACACATATGAACATATAAACAATATACAAAAATATGCACATATGCTTAAATAAGTGGTTTCTTTTTCTTTTATATACTTTTATTATCTGATTGTATATATTGATTTATCTTTTAAGGGTGAGAATACACTTCAAGGGGACTTTAAAATGCCTTTTGATTTTACTTTGTTTTATTATTATTTATTTTGGCCATATCTGGTGGTGCTCTGGACTTACACCCGGCTAACTCCTGGATCTGTGCTCAGAATATACTCTTGGATGGGGCTTGAGAGTTCAAATGGGATGATGTGGATTGAGCCTGGGTAGGGCCATTTAAAAGGCAAGTTTCTTGCCTGCTTTATATTGCTCAAGCCTCTTCTTTTTGAGTTTTATAAAAATGCAGACAGCTAGTGGCCAGGTCTGGGGAAGTTTTCTGTCATCAACTTTCTTTAGAACCTTCTGCCCTTGACTCACTTGACCTTGAAAAAAATTTTCCCCAAGGCATCTTTGGGCATCATGATTTTAAGCTCATGCATCTGAGAGAGAGTACAGTGGATAGGGTAATTGCTTTGCAGATCCTAGTCCAGGCTTAAATTCTCCTATCCCATATTTCCCTCCCTACCCAAGCTCCTGATGGACTCACTGACAGTAGTAATTCCTGAGTGCACAGTCAGGAGTAGCCTAGAGCATCCCTTTGTGTGGCTACACAATGACAACAAAAAGAGCTAGTCTCCTTTTCACAAAGGTTCAAGACCCCTGTTGTGAGAGAAAAGGACACCTTAATCAGGTTGCTTTTCTGTCTAGCAAATTGCACCAATTTTGCTTTGAGAAATTAGGACACTTGTGTGTCCAGATTCACATCTCTGAAGATCTGGTGGGACAAGAGGGTACCCTCATTTTCCAAAACTAGCCTCACCTGGCTTTTCTCCCATTAGCCAGGTTAAGTGAGTGGTCAATTCAGCAGGCCTGACTGATTTGTTGATACACTGCTAAACTTAGCAGGGAAAGTTCTTAAACTAATTCACTTAAGATAAGGGAATGGCTTTGCAAAGGCAAAGCAAGGAAAGATCCTGCTTTTCTCAGTAAGCCTGTCCAAATTGTCTGCCAACCATTCGAGGATGAAATTGAGTCTAACACTACAGCATGTATTACTAAGAGTAGACTAGCAAGTAAATATTTAAGGGATATAAGCTAAGCTTCTCCATCATTTACCTGCATTTTGTTTGGATGACAAGAAGTGGCAGAGTGCAGTGCACAGTATTAAATGCTTGAAATGCAACTGCAGAGATTAAATGAGTATTTCTTGAGGTACACTTCATTGTGTTGAAATGGTAGACAGTTTTCTTTCAAGGGGTTTTCCACTGGGTTACATGATTAAGTGTTCAGGGAACTATATAATTGGTAATATACTTTTTATATTTCTATGTAAATAATGTCTTTATTTAAACTTCACTATGTATAATATTTAAATACTTGTCAAGCAATAACTCACCGGTGGCAGAAAATTATAAAACTCTAACAGCAGGATTAAGGGTGTTATGGCTGCAGCTGATTGATCTCTATGGCTTTCTTGAAGAGGAATCTTACCACAGAGGTATAATTTGTGAAATAGAGCCACATAGTTTTAGTAATTTGTGCTGTTATGAGGAAAACTCTGAATCCATCTCAATGGGTTTGCCTTTAAAAAAAAAACAGGGTATAAAAATGTTTTAAATTCTGGAAGCATTCATGCACATATGCGCATAGTAGAAGTCAAATAGGAAAAAATATATGGCTCTACCTCATCTGTGAGATCTGTCATAGTTTCCAGTATATTGCCCATGTGTCTAAACACTGCCAAAGTCATTTGTGTAAATAATAACAGAAAGAAACACTGCAATTTATCATGCATGGGGATATATTGTCTTGAAGGAATTTACTAGGATATCAGTATTTGTCATCACATTTGTCATGGTTTATAAATCTTCATCTAATTTACAAGGGTTTAAGGCCTTTCACCCAAATATAAAAAGTGACCTATTAAAGTTAACGAGCCTTCTTTGTCAGACTCATCTTTTAAATTTGCCATGTGGTTAAATACATTGAAAAGAGGTGGGGCCATTTAGAATGCAGCTAAATGTGGTTTGGTATGAGATGAGAACTCTGAAATCTAAGGATTCTGAAGCTGGGAAGGATTTGCAAATAACAGAAATAAAAACTCAAGAGGAAGCTGGTACTGTTAAATGCCAAGAAAGCCTAGGGCCCAAATGAAGGCCAGAGGTCCGAGATAGCCCATGTGCCCAAGGTTAAAAGGGGACCATAAAAGCCTAGGGCCTGGGGAGTCCCAAGGTTCGGGACAGCCCCGGGGCCCAAGGTAGCCCAGAATCCAGGATCGGGAAATACCCATTACCTCAATAAAGACCAAGTAAAAAACAAAATAAAGACCAAGAAACATATCTCAGGGAATGCAAAAGCAAAGCAGTTTATTCCAAAGCTTTGGGGCTCTGGGAATAGCCTTTGAACTGAAACCGGAAGCCCATAGGCCTATCCCTATTTCATGTTTAAACACAACGTCCAATCAGGTGGCAAGCTTGTTCTTTCCCAAATAAGGTCCAAATATGTCAAGCTCCTCTTAGGAGCGGTGTTGGCTGATGGCAGCAGGCCATTGATGCCTCAAGGTGAAATACCAGATCAAGAAACCAGGGCAGAGAAAGGCTTAACAGGCATCTATCACATATCTAAGTTATTATAATATTATTTTATAATTTTTCCCCTAACAGTACTTAGTGGTATGTTCCTCATAAACTTGGTAGCATATTGGGGCAACTATTTCAAAAAGATGAAGATTAGTGGTAGAGTCTGAGAGATTTGAACAGAATGAAAAAATCTTGGAGATTAGGTTATACCATAACAAAAACAAATATGTATTTGGGAGATTAAGGAAAATATCATCATGGATTACAGTTTAGTTAAATTCAAGTGCTTACATTCTTTTCATCAAATATCAGTTTGAAACAATTATGAAAAGACTATCTTCCAAGAGAACCTAGTGACAAAGGTAGATTGCTTCATCAAAGTGGCATGAAGTTATTCGGCTTACTGATAATTTTGGAATTTGAGCCTTGCTAATGAATGTTCATGTATTTTAATTATCTGTATAGAAGAAAAATTACTCAAAGTTTCTAAGCGATACCGTATGCAACATGAGGAAGACCCTTTTCACTCCCCAAAATATAGAGACTGTAGAAGAACTTCAACATTTAGTGTCATGGATAGCATCAATTTGGAAAAAGACAGCCTGTTTTTTTTTTTTAAATGCTGGAGGAAATGTTTTATTGGAGAGTAAAATATGCCATTTCAAAATGTCTTTGACAAAAGGTTAATTTCATACGGGATGATGTAGGACTGAGGGCATGATGGAGGTTACCTCTAAAACAGATGTTTATTTGCTGGGGAAGTAGCTCACAGGCCTGAGTATATGCATGCTAAACCCCAGGTTGAGCCCCAGCACTGCATGGCCCCATGAACATTGCCAGGGTGATCCTTGAACCCTGAACCGGCAGTAACTTCTAAGTTAGGTGTGATTCATAAACCAAACTGCAAGAATAAATAAAATACACATTTATTTGTAAAGTTCTCTCCATCTAATCTTATCTTTTCAATGGAAAAAGTTAACTTTTAATCTCTATACCTTTGTTTATGTGTCTGTTCCTTAACTACTTTCCTCTTCTTCCTGATTTCCTTCTTTTTTTTTTAATTTAATTTAAACAACTTGATTACATACATGATTGTGTTTAGGTTTCAGCCATGTAAAGAACACCACCTATCATCAGTACAACATTCCCATCTCCAATGTCCCAAATCTCCCTCCTCCCCACCCTACCCCACCTGTACTCTAGACAGGATTTTTATTTCCCTCAAACATTCTCATTGTTAGGATAGTTCACAATGTTGTTATTTCTCTAACTAAACTCATCCCTGTTTGTGGTGAGCTTCATGAAGTGAGCTATAACTTCCAGCTCTTTTCTCTTTTGTATCTGAAAATTATTATTGCAAGAATGTCTTTCATTTTTCTTAAAACCCATAAATGAGTGAGACCATTCTGCATCTTTCTCTCTCTCTCTGACTTATTTCACTCAGCATAATAGATTCCATGTACATCCATGTATAGGAAAATTTCATGACTTCATCCTTCTTATCTTAAACTACTTAAAGAAATCATCTTAAACTACATTTGTACTTAGCCTTGTTCATTTTCTTATACGTAATCAGGAAGTATACATGCTATTTATAAAAGTTTTCTTATTTATGTTTGATGCTTTTTTTTGCTTATTTTCCATCTTCTAAAAATCCAGAGGGTATAGAATAATTTCCTTTCTGCTCTGATAGTTAAAAAATAAAGCAAGTAATTTGATAGACATCTCAATTTTTTCATAATAGGAACAAAGTAAAATATAGTTGAAAGAATGGGATAATATTCCTTTAAGTAAAAATTTACATAGCTAAATTACCTTATTAGAAATAATTTAAAGTTAATCACATTATAAAAAAGTACTTACTGAATTGAAATTCTCAGAAATGTTAATTAAGTAGCAAGTACTAAAGTCTCCTGAGTAGTACTTATTTCCCATATAATCATCCTGATGAAATAATTTCCATACACTATAACTTTGTGGTTGACTTATGTCATCTATTCTATTAATCAAGAACTAAAAAGCCATAGAGGGTGTTGTTGCTTATTGGTGGAATAAGAAACATTAGAAGCCAGTGTGCCTTAAGCCCAAATACATTTTTTCATTTACTCTTAGAAATTAAAGTCAAATTTGATCTAATATTTTTTTTGTTTGTTTTTGTTCTGATTCTGTCAGTGCTCAAGGCTTAATTTTGGGTCTGTGCTCCAAATCACTTCTGGTGGTGTTTGGATACCATATATATTGCTAGGAATTAAACTAGGCTGACTGCATATGCAAAGATAAAGCCAGTAAGGAGAAAGGGAAATTTATTGACTGCTGGTGGAAATGTTGACTGATTCAGCCATTTTTGAAAACAATATTCTTCATAAAACTAGAAACCGAGCTTTCAGATGATCCAGCAATACTACTTCTAGGAATATATCCAAGATACCCCCAAACACTATGCAGATAAAACCCTCTGCATTCCTATGTTCATTGTAGTACTGTTTACAATAGCCAGAATCTGGAAATAATTCAAGTGCTCGAGAATAGATGAGTTGCTAAAGAAACTGTGGTACATCTACACAATGAGATACTATAAAACTGTTAGGAAAAATGGAATCATGAAATTTGCTTATATATGGATGGATATGAAAAGTATCTATGCTGAATTAGATGATTCATAGGAGAGGCTATATTAGATAAACATACTAATTATAGACCATGAAAAAGAGAGTATGGTAATAATATCCAGAGCCAATAGATATGAGGGCCAGGAGGACCAGTTCATAGTAGAAAACTTTCCACAAATCGCAGAGTAGTGTAATTAGGGCAAAGAAGAGACCACTATGACAATGATAGTTGGAAAGGATCAGTCTGGAGAAGAAGTGGGTACCAAAAGGAGATAATGCTATATGCATGATGCTTCTTCAGCAACAATATTACAAACCACACTGTCTAAAATGAAGACAAAGGGTAGAGAGATAGCAAAAATTGAGAAGAAAGTGTCTGGGGAAAGGGCAGAAGGGAAACTGGGACATTGGTGGTAGGAAATATACATTGGTGAAGATGTTGTACACAGTATGATTGCAATTCAATCATGAACAACTTTGTAACTGTGGAAAAAAGTGTATTATGAACAACCTTGTAAACCATAAACTAATTTTAAAAACTAAAAAAAAGAAATATGATAAAATGTTTGAATTTTTCCATCAAGTTAAATGTATATAAAATAGAAGTATGTCTTTCTTTTACTTTCTTTCAGATTATATTTACTTAGTATAATTTAAAAAGTCTTTTAGACATGCAGTGATTGTATATTTTTCAAGTCCTATATAATCTTCCTAATTTTATTTACAATATTTTTAGGGGTTGGAGTGGCATTAGGGACAGTAACGTGCTCGTTTGCATGTGACTAACTCAGGTCTAATGTCTGGTATAGCATGTGATTGGAGAACAATCAGCAGTGATCTCTGAGCACAGAACCAGGAGTTATCTCTAAACACCCTCTCCACCAGTGTGACCCTCAAACATTACTATGTATACATATGTATGCATATATGTGTTGTTGTTGCTGTTGTTGTTGTTGTTGGTGGTGGTGGTGGTGGTGTGTGTGTGTGCGTGTGCGTGTGCGTGTGTGTGTGTGTGTGTGTGTGTGTGTGTGTGCATGCCAATGAAATCCCAATGTCTGGAAACCAGTGATCTATATAGTCTTGTAACTACCCTCAGTCCCATCACTTAATTTTTTTTAATAAGGAAGGAAAGATTGGCTTGAATGAACCAATCTTTAATAAATCAAAGGATTGACACAGTACTTTTTGTACTTTATGCAGAAGATAGAATTAGAAATAACAACACAAACTAAGAAGCTTAATGTCATTTCAGAAAATGAGAATAAACAGAAAATTTATACATGCAATTTGGTATATTTGCTAGGAAGTTTCCTAGCAAGCTATCAAGTCAACCTTTATATAGATGAGGGTGAGAGACAGGGCAGGAGGAGAGTGAGCTGAAATTGAAGGCTAGTCTGACAAAAAGAAGGCAAAGGCTGGCTGGGGTGAGAAGAGGGAGAGATTTCTTGATCCCTATTGCTCTTTCTGCAGAAAATTTCTTCTCTTTTCTTGGCCTTGCTTATATCTATCAACAGATTCTGTTTATGCCTTAGCTTTGTTGAAGGCTATCAGATTGGCAGAATGCCTTCTTCATTGGAATGTGTCACCGTGCACAGGGTAAAAGCAATCGATGGCCTCCCTGGCCCACACTCCTCCTCCTGCCCTTATAAATACTTTTATTTGCATTCTGTCACGGTGGTTGTGGCTTATCCTTTTGCATTCGCCCTTTCTAGTTGAAAGTCATTAATCTGCAAATGCAACTAATTAGCCCTTCACTGTTCTAGGAACAGAAAACACTGCATGCTCATCGTCTTAGTTTATTGGATGCCAGAAAACGTACACTTAAGGATCAATGAATCTTGCCAATAGAAGAGCACTCTGTGTAATTACACAATTGGCCCTAGTAGGCTATAAAACGAGAATTGCACAGAGAACCTAAAATCCTGCACCAAAATGGTGCAGTTGCTTAAACCTACAGGCTTCCATTTCTTATTTTCCCCAGCAAGTTGTGCCCATTTTGTGAGGTGAGCCATCTCAATCCATCTTCTTGAGGAGTGAGGCACAGAAAATTAGGTGAAATTGGGTGCATTTCAGGTCTGACATTTTTCTTTTTGGAGAAAGGTTGAACTCAGGACCTCAGGGTTGGTGTGAGATTTGAAAGGCCAAATCACTTTATCTTATTTTTTCAATGGGAAAAAATATTTCTTGATCTCCAATAAAATAAGAACTAAAATGCTTATGGCTAGACTTTTTTCCCTTACAGAAAAAGACACAATTGACTACATGCCTCCAGAGAAAGCTTCTTTTCCTTAAAGAAAAAGAAACTATTTTGTGGGTTAGAAAGATGTGTGAGAGACAGGATACCATTGGGAAACCAGACTGGCCAAGCAGTTTAATTCACAGAATATTTTTCTAGCCAGAAACTTAAATCTAATTGTGCCTGTGTGCACACATGTGGCTATGTGTATGTGCATATAATTGCTAATATATATATATATGTATATATATAAACTACACAAAGAAAATTGAAATATGAAAAATAATAGCAAAAAATTGGAGAAAGTATCACATATACATGACAAAAATCCCAGAGAGAAAAAAATGTTTCCAATTTTCTGTACCTCTGGGGAGAATGAGTTGGTAACTGATGTAGTTGAAACCTTCAGGGAAGAGAACAGGTGTAATAGCTCTCCACTGCCCACAATAAATGTAATCGTGTATCTCATCAAGGTTTGTGTGATTGGTCTGTAGTTCTGTCTACCAGCTGTTGTGAACAAGTCTTTCTGGGCTCTCTGCTGAGAGATGGGGTTCAAGATTTGGTACAACACCAGTGAGAGCTCTCTATTTTTAACATTGTCTAGTATTTAAAAAGTTCTTTGTAAAATATAGGAAAGGACATTGAAATGAAAAAGCAGAACTTTTTCTTATCATTGTTAGAATATTCACAATAAAATGATAGCTTACAAAGTGGCTCTATTGGTATAACATCTCTTTTTCTTGGAAAAACATTTTAAATGTTTCTTTCATTCTCTTGCTCAGATATATAAAAACAGTGGCATTAGAGTTGATTTATTCTGATCCATTCTATATATGCCTGCTTAGTATTTATCTAACATTGCTAACCTCTAAAGAGGCATTGTATTATTTCTATAACAAGATTATAGACAGGGGCCCGGGAGATAGCATGGAGATAAGGCGTTTGCCTTTCATGCAAAAGGTCATCGGTTCGAATCCCGGTGCCCCATATGGTCCCCGTGCCTGCCAGGGGCAATTTCTGAGCATGGAGCCAGGACTAACCCCTGAGCACTGCCGGGTGTGACCCAAAAAACAAGATTATAGACAATAATTCTCCTTTGTTCTTCAGTGTATAATTGAATACAGTGGTCCTAACAGATTTTGGGGCCACAAACTGCTTTAAAATTGTCATAAAAACAAAACAAGGGAATAAATATCATTAACTGCTAACAAAGTACTAGTAT
>PVKC010045319.1:0-11418 GCA_004027635.1 Crocidura indochinensis | reverse complement strand
CAGGGTTTGGTGTTACCCTACTTTTTATTTTTTGTATAGACACAGTAAGTATTGGGGAAGTAAGGAAATTTCCATGGCCTAAGGTATTCAGGGTTTCTCCACTCCTGGAGCATATTGTCATGGGAACAACCACCGGCTCCATACCTTCTCATTGCCATATCACAGAGGTTTTGTTTATTTGTTTCTTTTTTGTTGTGGTGGTGGTGTCAGGAAACTTTCCTCTCAGTTGTGGATGAGAAAATCAGGTCACTGTAGAAAGCAATCTTGGTATTTGTGCATGTCCTAGGACAAGGCCTAGGGTAGAGTCTTTAAGGTTCTAGAGGTTGTTCCAACATTGTTGATGTGTTCAGTTTTCTGTATCATGTGCTCCATGTTTTTGCCTAGTTCCCTAAGCCAAAGTCTAGGAAATCATGGTTCCAAAGGTTCTGCTCATCTTGATTTTTGTAGGAGATCTGGACTATAGCTTAGGGTAGGTTTTTCCTTAATGGTCTCCAGGTAAGTTCTCTCCAGTCACTGTTGTCAAAGTCAGTTTTCTGAAGTTAGTTCTCTTATTTTTCATAGTTCAAAGGACGATACATCTTCTGATTTCCATTTAGTGTTAGGTGATGTGATAGAACCTCTGGTCTTAGGTCAAGTTGACATTTCCTCGCTGTCCACGTTGTCCTATTAACACTTGCACAAGTATATCTCCCAAATGAGCTTAGTTCCTGGTGTTGCTGCAGAAAGTTGTTTCAGTTCTATGTCTGGGATCTGGGACTAGAGAATGAACAGTGTCCGATCTTGTGGAGACTGAGTTGTATCCACATGATATATGTCCAGGATGGGAGGCAACCTTGTGTAAAAAGTGTGAGTTCTTATCCTTAGAAGATAAGATCTTCTGTCTGAGTCCATTATTCCCCCTTATTTACTATGCCTATACAAAAACGTATGGTGTCCTTTTGTATTGCTGGTGCTATTCCGAGTAAGGATGACAGGCTGCACATACATTATCTGTGGTGTGGTCTGAGCTTTTATCCCAGGCAAGACGGTTTCTTGGTTTTTGTACCAAGCAGAACCCAAGCTGAAAATATGCATATATAAAAAATAGAGCAAATAGATGAAACTGAGCTAAAAAAAAAGATAAATTGGAAAAAAAAGGAAAAGAAAGGTATTTGAAAAAAAGAAAGTGATGGGGGAGGCTATCTGTATGTTTAGGAGTATATATCATAAGATGCATTATTAATACGGTATTAAGCTTACATAGGCAATATAGGGCTCCCAATTATGTCTTCTGAGATACTCTTGTGAGGAGTGGAAGCCAAGGCACTTTTTCTTATCACAAATTTTGGTTTAGAGTTTAAGATATGATTTGCGGCATTTCAGAGTCCTGTAATGTCCTTGAGTTGGGAGTTTTGCTGCAGCTGATTCCAGTATTATGCATCAGTCCATGGTTTGACGGGGGTGAGAGGGGTCACAAGCTTGAGTCAGCAGGCATGTTGGTTGTGGTTACTTGTTGAGACACGAGAAGGGGGATCGAGAGGGTGTCTTTCCTTGAGGAGCTGGATGGTGGTTTGTTGGGGGAGGAGGTCGGACTTGGTGCCTATCAAGGTAAGAACTGAGGGAAAAGAGGGGTAAATAAAGGGGGGTAACAAATCTGGGTTGGGATATGGGAGAGTATAAGGGTCTCTGGGTGTGGAAGGGCAATGTATAAGTGGGGCTAGATTCATTATATAGATGAATAGTTTAAGGTTAAGGCTTGGAACTCAGAAAGGACTTTCAACATTATAAAAAGTAATGTTCACATAAACATTGATTTCAGAGATTTATTTGAGTGCAATCCTCCTTATATAGGGTATTCCATTTCCTTTCCTATAGTCAAGGACAAGAGTATTGTTGGATGATGTTAAAAAGGGTATTTGTGGCGCTTTTGAAAATACTTTTATTTTTTTAACAGAGACTGTGAGAAATGTTCTAGATAGCATTCTGATTAACAATGCTTTAGGATTCTTTTTTCACCACATTCCCGATAACATCAATTATTTCCAGTCTTTTTGATGTGTGTTATTCTCACTGGGGTGAGATAATACCTCACTGTTAATTTGATTTACATTTTCCCAAAACAAAAGTGATGATAAACTCTTTTTCATATGGCTTCTGGCTGTCTATATATTCTTTTTGAGAGAGTGTTTATTCTCCCCATTTTTTGATGGGATTTTAGTTTTTTTTGTTGAGCTTTATTACCAATTGTCATATATTAGTAACCTACCATTCTGGTAGACTTGGAACATAGGTAACAACATTGGGGCTGGCTTGGAAAATAGGTACCCTAATATCTTATAGGTATAAAATGAGTAATCATATATTTCAATTTGGAATTATAGACTTTTCCTTGAAGTCAAGGCATATAATGCATCTTTCTATACCTTCACTTTGAAGGAATTTAGTAAGTATGTTTAGATGCTGATAAATACTTTAGAAGCTGAGGACGTTTTCAAAGATGAGTTTATGTATTCCCAAATGCATCTTGCTAAGTGGTGGAGGCCTTTCATACATATTAAATAACATAACATCATGAAAATGAAATAAATACTTTGCTTGTCAAATTATCACAAAATCATTGTCCTTAGGCCTCCTGCCTGAATTATGTTAACTCTTGCTGTAACAAATACATTGTTGGGAAAAGCATGATTCTTTCATTTCATAGCAGCTGTTCTGAAACGAGGAAAACCAAACTAAGTAAATTCTGAGAAAGGAATGAGCAATAGGAACTGGCTAACACTTTTGTTAGAGGATTAAAGCATTAATCATCCTATTATCTACTATTTTGAGCTTTGTTGAAGTTGCTGGTGGTCGATAGGCCTTAGTTCTAATTAAAGAACTTTAGAACTTTCCCTCTTATATCACCCACTGCTTTGGATTAAAAGAAGATGAATAATGATAACATGGTTCTGATAGTCTAATTGCAGTTTCTTTCCATTTTCCCTAAAAATAAATGTACAAAAGGTCACTTTGGATTTAAAAAAATTAAAAGCCTCATTGTCAGAAAGTATCACTAATGCATATAATTACTATTTTTGGTTATCAAGGTTTAAAGACAGGCATTTTATTTTAATGCTCACTATTCAGTTGCATTAGTGACATTTGCTAATAAGTCAGGGAAGTTACCTACTGTGGTGGTAAGTTTCAAGTTGTAAAGTTAAGAATTTTGACAGGGGATGCCAACATTTTATAATGCACATAAGATCAAAAGAATCAATAAACATGTCATTTTAAAACAAAATATTCCCCAATAAATTTATTAGAAAAGATAAAATGTAGTGGACAGTAAATGGTACTTTTTTTGACACTGCTCAATTGACTCATTTGTAGAATTGCCACATTTTCCATTTAAATAGTTGAAATTCTGGCAAATTGATGTTTGCAGGTAAACTAATTCTGCAAAATGGTAAACATAAATAGGGTAATTGCAGAAATTTCAAGATATCTTCCTTTTGATACGTACTTCCTTAAAAATATAATTTTAGCAATATTCTAGCCTTCAGAGGACTGTCACTCTTACTTAATTTATGACACTTGGATTATTAGTTTTTAAGACGCTGATAATTTTACTTTATTCTTCAAAAATCTATCTGGACATTGAGATGTTTTGTTTATTTACACATATGCTAAAAATACTTCATGACAAATTTATTTGTTATTTAGTGAAAGACAAGAGATGACTTTGTATAATTGTTTAATCTAAGAAAGGGCTATAGCTCTAAGAAAGTGACCTGAAATTTACTCTAGTTCAGTCTTTTTATTATGCAGAGTAATATTTTATGCTTATGTATAAAATGTTTTATTTTTCAATGATAAAAATAAAAATTCATCATGAAAACATTAGGAAAAAAGACTGAAAATGTATTAAAGAAGATTATTTGCATTTATACCTTATTTTTTACCTTTCCTGAGCAAGAATTTTCTTTCTTTTTTTCTTTATGGAGTCTACATAGTGCAGTGGGCTGGCCTTACTCCTGGTTCTACACTCAGTGATCATTCCTAGCATGCTCAGGGGATCATTTGGAATTTTAGGATGTAACCCTATTGCCTCACCTTCTTTTATTTTATTCCTGTCTCTTCATGCTAGTATTTTAAATTCGATTGTCCATCTATTTTTTTTTGGACTTATTGTGTTAGGGCCCGTGGAAACCCACCACCTCAAATGAAGACTCTAAATTCAACAGGAATGTAAACAGAAAAGCAGATTTATTAATTCTAGCTTGCTAGGGCTTCTGGACAAAAACCAGAGAGCCCAATCAAGGAAAAAGGGGGAACTTCTATAGTTTAGAAAGGGGAGGTAGATGGGGTACTGCATCTGGTATGAGAGTTACACAAGTTTTCCAATGTGTCATAGTGTTGGGCTACTCATCTTGTGGAAGGTCTTGTGGCTGGCACAATCTGTCCTTGAAGGCACCCTGTGTACAATCAATGGGGGTTGCAATCCCTGGTGCAGTTATGGGGAGTTACTCCTTAATATCTTTGTTTAAAACAGTAAGGACAGATTCTGTTTTTAACATGCATAGCAAAAGCACGTAACAAAAGCAGTCAGATTCCAGGCATCCCACATGGTTCTGCAGCCTGTCAGGGGCAATTTCTGAGCGCAGAGCCAGGAGTAACCTTTGAGAGTCACTGGGTGTGACTCAAAAACCAACCAATAAATCAATCAAGTTAAAAAAAAGAATATAAAAAGATTAAACATTGACTATTAGAGAGAGCAATTTTTTGGTTTGTCTTTTCCCTAAGAAAGTACTTAGGATGAGCCTGTGGTTTCACCCCATATGGATAAACTTTTTTTGTTTTGTTTTGAGGAATATACCTTGCAGTGCTTGGGAATTACTCCTGGATGCTGGAGGTTACTGGAAGGTTGGGGAACCATATTGGGTACTTCTCTTACATGTGGTTGATCAAATGTAGATGCAAGACATGTACACAAACCACTATACCATATTTCCAGTGGGCCACACCTAGATAATTCAATAATAGCTCCTTGTTTGATATGATATTGGTGAACCAGTCTCTGAGTTACATATGAGATATAAAACAGATAGAGTTACAGTCTGACAAAATTAGTTTACAAAGTAAAAGTTGTTGAAGTTGAAGTGCTTGGCTAGGTATGTGGAAATTGATATAATCATATGCAGAATAATATTTGAGCTGACTTAGTGGCTTCTTTATACGCATAGAATGAGAGATGTAAATGCCAAGAGCAAAATCTTGGTTTATATAAATAAGCCTGAACAAATATAAGAAACTAGCACAATTAATAAAAAATACAAAGATACTTTCAAGAATATCTAGAAACCAGCAATGTCATTAAAGCCAAAGTGGATAAGTGGATGAGAATTTCAAATAATTATCAGTTAGTAAGATAGCCAAGTAAGTTATTTTATTTAAGATTAAAAAGTTTCTGAAAATTAATGATTGTATTAGATTGAGCCTCTCTAATGATGGCAGTGGGGCCAGACTATAGGGCATTGATCGGTAAATGTATGAAGAAAGACAGTCATTTGAGTAAAGATCATTGTATCATTGTTATTTCTAGGATTTTTGTTGTGGAAAAATGAGGAGATAGATGTAAAAGATTGATCAAAAGAATAAAAGGCTATCTCTATTATATAATCCTGTTTCTCAATTAGTTGAATAATAGACTAATGCACTGGTAAGAAAATTAGGCATGAATGAACTTTAAGTCAAAAAAATTTATTTTGACTCCCAGAACTAAGTTAGACTTAGTTAAGGCATAATTGCATAAGATAAAAATCAAATACAACCTCTCCTTCAATCATCCTTTAAAGGACTGTAGAAGCATGGGTTGTTGGAAGTTGAAGGGACCTCAGCTTTCTTATGGTGCAATTACCTTCTTGAACAGTGGGAAAGGTTAAAATAGAGTTTACTTTACAAGTGAGAAAGATCCATTAAAAGCATCTCTTTAATTGTGAGAGTGATTGAAGTGATCACTGAAAGCAGTTAAAATGACCACAAAACAAACTTCTAGTAGTGTTCTTGCAGGCATTTTAAAATTGAATTATCACCATTTACAATAGTCTTAGTATTAATATTTTAGGTATATAATGATTTTTGAGTGATTTTTGTATCCTGTATAGTAGCTTCCTGTTATATGTATGGTTTGCAAATATTTTTTATTGAGATTTTTTAAATTTTATTTTAGTCATTGTTGCTACCCAGTGCAGAAATTTTTTAGTTAGATGCAGTCCCATTATTTATTTTTATTTTATTTTATTTTTTATTGCCAATAAAGTTGGATCATTGAAGACGTCTCTGAGTCAGTATCATGGAAGTTCGCTTTATGTTTTTAGATTTATGAAAGTGAGCCTAATATCAATCTTTAATTTATTTTTGATAGCTCTTATGTTAGTGTGAGATAATGATCCATTTGAATTAATTTGTATGTGACTAACCAGTTTTCCCAGTACCATTTGTTGAAGAGGCTCTCTTTTCTTCTTTTAATGTATGTGTTGTAAATGAACAATTTTGACTATATGAGTATTTATTTCTAAGCTCTTAGTGCTATTCCATTTGTCTACAAATTGAAGTATGTTAATGATATTGCTCTAATAGTAAAGATATTAGTTAATTGCTAAAGTAAAACAACATTGGAGAAGTATTAAATTTCAATCTATACACAAAATTAACTGAGATTCTCATGTCATATGGTGGCTGAAAAATAGTATAACTATAAGGAACAAATTCATTACTAAGTATAAAATGATCAAGGGCTTACTATATTTTCAATAGTAAAGTTATTATTAAATTAAAATCAGAGGCAATTATTGAGTATCTATAATGGTAGACCAATACTATAGGACAAAACACTTTGTTTCTGTAGAACAAAAATTAGTCAGTTTAAATGACTATCATGAGTTAGTCAAGTATAGTATGAAGACAATTGCCCCATCTTCAAATGTTCATGTCATAATATGTAAGTATATATTTAGGTTATATTACTTAGTAAAGATAATTAAGATGGTTGATTGTTGATAAATTTGTAGTTACAAAATAAGCTGAATTTAAAATAAAGATATCAACGTGGATATTCTAAGGAGACTCAATGAAACAAAAGGCTTCTTAAAAGTGAAAGTAGAAAGCTTTAAAATAATCAGTACCATAATGTAATTTGAATAAATCATTGTTAGATTGGAAGATTGAGGGGGGGGACATATGTTAAGGAATGCAGGGAGAATATAAGGAAAAAGATATAGAATCTTCCCTATAGCCTTCAGAAAAGACTTGAGCCATGTCAACAATTTGTTTTTAATCCAGTATGATTTATTTTGATTCCCTGAACTGAGGTAAATATGCTTCTTTAAGCCATCAAATTTGCCGCAGTGTTAAAGCAATATTAAAGCGACAATGGATAAAATGCAACAATAATAGAAACAAAATCAAAATATAAGAAGTGAAGAGATGTTACAAAGACCATCTAAATTAGTGTCATTGTAGAAGGCAGGAAAGTCCCAACATAAAATACAGATCCTATTCAGTTTTAGCTAATATTTATTGTAAAAAAATATTATCCTATATAAACACTGTGGTTTACATAGTTATCATAATACAGTTGTTTCTAGCATTCCATTTTCCAACACCAAACCTAGCACTGGTATAACATTCTCTCCACCATTGTCTCTGGTTTCCACTTACCTCAGGTATGCCCCTTCCCCTGGAAGACAGAAAACAATTTACTTTATATTCCTTGAAGTAATGGAGTTAATAAAAAAACTTTCACAAAGGTAAATTTGTGAAAATTGCTATAGCTTACAGGAGGTCAGTAAGTCATTAGCTGAAGGTTTTCTAAATTGTTTGTTACAAGTTGATCATCCTGTGCTATTGGTTTTATTTGCTGACCTTTGCTTGCTTATAGTCTACCTTGACATCTAATTTAGTCATTCATTGGGGTGCCAATATTCAAAATTTGGATCTGCAACATGACTGTATATGTAGCTGCATACTCTAAGAATTCCAGATGTTGACATGGTGGCAGCTGTGGGACTGCCAGGGTTTCTGAGCAGACCCCAGAGTTCCCAGTACAAATTGCAGTATACTTGGAATTTTGGTCTGTTACATGTCTCTTTAGTGAATGAGAGAAATTGAATTCCTGCCTTGAATACAGGCAGATGGTGGGGGAGGAAGGAGACGGGGGCCATTGGAGGCGGGAATGTTGCACTGATGAAGGAGTGTGTCCTTTTTTATACCTGAAACACACCTACAAACATGTTTGCAATCATGGTGCTTAAAGATATTAAAATAAATAAATAAAATATAAAAAAGAAAATTACAAGCGATCTGTTAGACAAGAACTAGATCAAATTATGTGAATGTGTATCCAGTAACTAAACTGCTTATTTTAATGTTTAAGATAATCCATAGATTCCATTTTATTTTCTTCTAGGTATATACATACTTGTGTACCTAAAATATAGAGGAGCATTTGCAAACATACATTTTTATTGTTATATACATAATTCTACATTTGGAATAATTTGAACTTGGTTGTTTTTCTGTAGTGCTAGGGATAAAGCCCATGAGGAAGAATATATTCTCACACTGTGCCACATCTCCTGAAATTAGTTTTTAGTAGCACTATTTATAGACTTACTAATATGATAAAAACAAACATAGTCAACAAATATTTCAAAAAATGTAAAAAATATGTCTCTTTAGAGATCAGTAGTAATGTAGTGAACATAGGTCACTGGTGTGGCAGTGATTGTGGGTAGTGGGTGTAGCTGCTAAGACTTTGGCAGGTAGAAACTTTGTCTATCTCTCCTCCTGAGAGCTCCTTGGTTTTCAGCTGTTTTCAGCTGAAATTTATTTATAAATAATGTATCCATAATTTTTCGTGTCTTGGTTATATTCTTTTCAAGAATAAAATGAGTCTCTGAAGTTAATTGATGCTTTGGCATGACAGCTTAGTCAATATTTTTTTAAAGGGACTAATGATCCATAGTTGCCATATTTTTCCTCTTTTTAAAATAAGGAGACATAGATTTATACGTTAAAGTTACTATTTCTTTAAATTATTTGCAACTAGCTTGACTAATCAAAGCAAATTTTTGCCTATGTGCCCAGGGGGTTATGTATAAAGATACTTATTCATACATTCCTTGTTATAACAAATAACTAGAAACAAATACAATATCTATCAAATATTGGTAAGTAAAGAAATATCAATATACATGATAAAATATATTTCTTAGTCTAAAGTAATTATTCATATATCTTACAAAGTTTAAGATGCACAACAAAATGAATATGTAGCAGAGCACTTCATAGTATACAATATAATTATACAATTATATATTTAGAATAACATTAAAATAAATAAAGGTATGCTATAATGTATGGTATCTAAATGGGGATATAAATGTAGAATGAAAGACAATGAGTGAAATAATCATGAATTTAGATCTCTTATTCAATTTTGGTTGGTTTTTCTGGCGACTAGGGCTGAAAAGACAGAGAAGCCCAGAGGAACTTATGGCTTTCTATTGGACATATACAAAGATAAACAGAGTACAGTTCATCTAAAAGTTTTGTGAAAATTTGGAACTGGGAAGCTAATTTAACAGGCTGGAGAAAATCCTGGGTTTTCTCTCCTACACTACATGGTGTCCAAACACTCACGGAAGCTTCATCTGTGAATCTCCCCTGAGCTCTGCTGGGTGTGACTGTAAAATAAAATAAACATAATTATATGAAAAATTGTGTGGAAGTTAATAGACTTTCAAGCATATACTGTTCCAAAGTCAATCCCACCACCAGTGTGAACTTTCCTCCATCAAAGTTGTCAAGTTCCCTCCCACTCCCAACCCATCTTTTTAACAGGCCCATTTTTGGTTGTAGTTTGGGTCTCCTACTAACAGTGCTGTTGACTCTATAGATATGCACACACCACATCTATACACAACACATTCACCCAGAGGCCCTTGTGTCTCTTCCTCTGCCACCTTTTGTCCACCATAAGACTTTGTGAGTCCTTCTTGGGGCAAGGAGCATTATTTCTTTTCAGAGTCCATGAAAGACTGTTATGAAAGAGCAAGTGGTAAAACTCATACATAAAATGTGGAGATAATCATGCATTGTTTTCCACCAAAATACTTAAGAACATAAAGTATGAAATAGTCATCTCTGAAAAATTGAATTGTTTAAAAATTTTAGATTAAAAGAATGAATATAAATGGTTTTTGATGTTGGGCACTTTTTTTTTGTGGTTTTTGGGTCACACCTGGCAGTGCTCAGGGGTTACTCCTGGCTCCATGCTCAGAAATTGCTCTTGGCAGGCACAGGGGACCATATGGGGCACCGGGATTCGAACCGATGACCTTTTGCATGAAAGGCAAGCACCTCACCTCCTCGCTATCTCCCGTGCCCCGATGTTGGGCACTTTCATTTTATTTTTCTTTTGATGAAGTTCTCCCTTTACCTCACTTATCTAACATGCTTCTGTGACTGTTTGGGGAAGGCTTTCACTGTTGGTGCCCAAGTCACTACCTCAGTTATTCAGTCCTGCTTGATCTCTTTCATTTAGTTTGTGACATAAACAAGATAGACCCAAACGCCCCTCTAACAGTAAATCACAAACTCAAATAAACGAATTTAGATGCTTTTCATTGTCTGTGACCACTGCAAGAGTCAAAGGACTCTCTTTATGGAAATATCATCTTATTGTTTATTTTCAAATATCCTGTCAATTTTTTTCTAAATTTTCTGTTGTGCTGGATTCCTGTTACCACTTTCTACCCATTGAAACCCTGTTTTCTTAAAGGGAGTTACAAAGATTCATTTGTGGGAAAAACTTTCCTGACTAGAAGAATTCACACTGTGATGCTTCCTAGAAAAAACTTTATTCCTGATAATAGGTCTCAGAATGTCTGCCTAATTCCCACTGATACACATCTGTTCCACAAAGAGACATTCTTTGGAATCAGTAGGATTTTAGAACAACTTATTTGAGGAAGTATGAAAATGAGGTTGAGTAAATTTTCATTTTGGTGCCTTACATTTCTATCAGGATAATACAAAATATCAATAATGCAATAATACAAAATTCATATATTGAAATTTATTAACAATCCTTACAATGGATTTAAAAGTTAAAAAGAAATGAGTCCAGAATTGGTATTCTGGAGTATTTTGGGTAGGAAAGCAAAGGATGATTATGGGAGAATGTTAGCTATAAACTGACGCTATTTCCTGGAGGGAACACATTTTGTAATAACTCCCATTCAACGGAAGTTCTTCGCAAACCAAGGAAGTTGAATTCCTTGTATTTACTTTTTATTGTTTGAAAATTGCTATTGCATTGCAAGTGTTATAGATGTTTGGAAAAGAAGAATGGCACATTATTAGAAACATATCCCTGAGGCATAATTTAGCATTACT
>PVKC010045318.1:0-11446 GCA_004027635.1 Crocidura indochinensis | reverse complement strand
ACAATTCTAGTAACAAGACAAGTGTAGGAAAAACTCAGAGACGGTCAGGAGGAACCAAAACTGGAGGAAAAGAAAAAGAGTCAACAGGCGAGTTCTGCAAAGATCATTTTACTCGAAAACAAACCCAGAGAGCCCAAAGTGAGAATCTTGAGCTTCTCTCTTTGAAGAGACTTACACTGACAACCAGCCAGTCCCTGCCTAAACCTAGTAGTCACAGTTTGGCGAAGACTGCTGCGACTGTGTTTAGCAAATCCTTTGAACAAGTCAGTGGTGTGACTGTCCCACATAACCCATCATCTACTGTTGGCTGTTGTGACGGGACAGATGCTAATAGGTTTTCTGCTTGTAGTCTCCAAGAAGAAAAACTTATGTACGTTTCGGAAAGGATTGAACTTCCAATGAAACATCCATCTGGTCATCAAAGACCTCCTAGTATTAGCATTACTCTGTCCACAGATTAATTTGTAATTATTTTCTCACCTTACCAGAGCCTCTGGGGACTTTGCTTCTTTATGACAATGCTCAGGGTCTTTCATCCCTGTCCCTATCTTAAGAGCGAAAGGAAATAATGTCTAGATTGCAGTTGAAATATGATTTTATCATTTCTTAAGTGTGTTTCTACCATCCCTTCCCCACATTTTGATTCATTCTTCTTTTTTATTTTTTTTGGTTTTTGGGCCACACCCGGTGACACTCGGGGGTTACTCCTGGCTATTCGCTCAGAAGTAGCTCCTGGCAGGCACGGGGGACCATATGGGGAACCCGCGGTCTGTCCTGGGTTGGCTGCTTGCAAGGCAAACGCCGCTATGCTATCTCTCTGGGCCCCCCTTTTCATTCTTAAGATGCAATAGACCCTAAAACTGCCTCATTCTGACGCTGATCTTTGGAAACACGAGTTAGTAATAGAGTACATATCCTTGAAAAGTTCTGGGGGGGCCCGGGAGATAGCATGGAGGTAAGGCGTTTGCCTTTCATGCAAAAGGTCATCGGTTCGAATCCCGGTGCCCCATATGGTCCCCCGTGCCTGCCAGGAGCAATTTCTGAGCATGGAGCCAGGAGTAACCCCTGAGCGCTGCCAGGTGTGAAATAAAAACCAAAAAAAAAAAGTTCTGGGGATCATTGTAAAACTTCAGCAGCTCTCAGGACCCCAGTGTAACATTGAATTGTTTGTCTGCAGATGAAGAAAGTTGGGTTAAACATTAAACTAGAGAAAAGTTGTGACAGTAAAGAAATGAAATATGGGCAGTTTAGAATAATGCTGGTTGTTCATGTTCTTAAATTTAAAATAGTAAAATATGAAAAGAAAAAAAGCAAGTGGGTTTCTCTTTTGGTCAACAGGCTTATTTTAAATGTTTAGATTGTGATAGAAATAATTATGTAGCTGCTCTGAACTGAAAATTAATGATATGAAGGGCAATCTGGCTAGCCAAATTTGAATGTAGCTATATGGAAATTTGACCTCTGATATGTAACTGACTGCTGTTTGCTATTGGAGGATATTTCAGCTAGTCTGAGAATCAAGTCTTTTTAAGTCCATTCAGAGTATGAATGAGAAAGCACGGCAGAGGACTGGGAAGAAGGCCAGCAGAGCTGTCTACCTGTTAGAACATATGTTGTTGTTGTTGTTTTTTTTTTTCTGGTTTTTGGGTCATACCCGGCAGTGCTCAGGGGTTCCTCCTGGCTCCATGCTCAGAAATTGCTCCTGGCAGGCACGGGGGACCATATGGGGCACCGGGATTCGAACCGATGACCTTTTGCATGAAAGGCAAACGCCTTACCTCCATGCTATCTCCCGGGCCCCATATGTTGTTGTTTTTAATTCACCATCTCCAACTGTGATCACACGGAAAATACATCTTGTTCTTTTATATCTGCTTAGGCAGAGCTCAATCATGTGAAAAATTTGTATGTCTTTAATAGTGCAAAAGTATTTACATATGGAATGTGGTTTTGCTCGTGACTGCTTTGTTTCCCATTTGTTTTATTGGATGGGGTAGGGGTTTCTAGGGATTGAACTACCCAGGGCTTTATATAAGCAAATCATGTACTCAACAACTAACCCCAAAACCTACTACCACTCAAAATCTAATTTTTTAAAAAGCACTGTATTTTGTATTCATTACCCCTGATTGTAATATGTTTTTAACAAAAATTTAATTAGCTTACTTCCAGTAATAGAAAAGGGTTTATTGAATAAATTATAATAATAAAAAGCCACCTAAGGCAGCCAGTAAAAGTTGATGTTCTATTAATTTAATAGAAATTCTGTGCATAGCTGATGCCATTTGTAAAATGTCACTGTGAATTTCTTAACTGTCTTTGTAATTCTTTAATAAAGAATTTTTCCAAAAAAAAAAAAAAGAGAATTTTTCCCTGGGCATACTTACAATAGTAAGAGATTTAAGAACTAATTTAAAGGATTAGCATTTGAAGCAATGTGATGTGATTAAGACAACACTCTAGAATAAGTTTGAGAAAACACTGACTGGCTTAAACAAGAAATCCAAGAAATCATATTTTAATGGTGAACATTAAAATGTGTTGCCAGCTCATCTTGATTATTGCCACTTGTGTGGTCTGAAGTTGTGACATTGTCATCAACTTGCATGCAGTTTCAACCAGATCTTGAATCAGTATTTGCATTTGAACAAGATTCTCGTGATTTTTATGCTTGATAGCATTTGAGAATAGAAAATCAAAATGCAAACCAATCATTTATATTAATATTAAATTTCTCACTACCCAAGATCAAATATTATTACAAAGTTATCATCTTGATCTTTATAAGCTCATTTAAATAACACTGATACTTGGCTAAAATTTCTAGGGTTTGTTTGTTTGTTTGTTTGTTTGTTTGATTTTTTGCTTTTTGGGTCACACCCAGCAGCGTTCAAGGGTTCCTCCTGGCTCTGCGCTCAGAAATCGCTTCTGGCGGGCTTGAGGACCATATGGGATGCCAGGATTTGATTGTCCTTCTGCATACAAGGCAAATGTCCGACCTCCATGCTATCTCTCTGGCCCATTTCTAGTTTTTTTTTTTTAATGATTCTCATATTTTATCACAGTGAAAATCTAGCATGTTTTCCTTTTGACTAAATCAGCTATACCTACAATTTTAAGTCTGAAAGAGTTTCATGCACTGTACAATAAATATGCAGAAGTATTTCCTTTTTAAAATCTCAAGGGTTTTCTTTGTGGTACAATTCTGAAGGTAAACTTAATGTTTATTTTTTGGGTTTTGAAATTATGTTCACAGTAAGGTTCTTTCATGCCACCTTTGACACTATTTCAAGGATTAGTCATGAAAATTTTGATAAGGTATTATAGATTATATCAGGTTATACAATTCCATTTGTTCCTAATACTCTTACCACCAAACAACATTATATCCACAATCATATCTTAGCACTACGGTAAAGCTGGGTTCCAAGGTTTGCCCTTTGAAATTAAAAAGGGGAGAGAAAGTGGACTTCAAAGGGTATTTCAAAGGACACAACGCAGTGAACGCCCTGGAATTCTTGGCATAACCATGAACTCTTTTTTTTTTTTTTTTTTTTGGTTTTTGGGTCACACCCGGCAGTGCTCAGGGGTTACTCCTGGCTCCATGCTCAGAAATTGCTCCTGGCAGGCACGGGGGACTATATGGGGCACCGGGATTCGAACTGATGACCTTTTGCATGAAAGGCAAACGCCTTACCTCCATGCTATCTCCTGGGCCCCAATAACCATGAACTCTTAAGGCTGTGTTTTATATAAATGTGAAAGTAGAAATTCTCAATCCTTTGGTGATGCAGAATTTGTTTTGACATTTTTATTGTGCTTTTTCCCTCATTAAGTCAGTGCTCAGCACACTTTTGCTCATTTAAGAACAAAATAGTAAATGTATATAAAAAAGATATATATATATATATATATATATATATATATATATATATATATATTGGTTTTTGGGCCACACCTGGCGGTGCTCAGGGGTTACTCCTGGCTCTCTGCTCAGAAATAGCTCCTGGCAGGCATGGGGGACCATATGGGACACTGGGATTCTAACCTTTGGTCCTGGGTCAGCTGCTTGCAAGGCAAACACCCCTGTGCTATCTCTCCGGGCCCATAAAATATATATATATATATTTTTTTTGCATAAAATATATTTTTAAGTCAAGATTTTAAATGATCCCATCTTTTTTTTTTTTTTTTTTTTTTTTTTTTTTTTTTTTGGATTTTGGGTCACACCCAGTTTTGAGTAACCCACTCAGGGATTACTCCTGGCTCTGTGCTCAGAAACCACTCCTGGAAGGCACGGGGGATCATATGAAATGCCGGTATTCGAAACACCCTTGGTCCTGAGTCGGCCACTTGCAAGAGAAACACCCTACTGCTGTGCTATCTCTCGGGCCCCAAATAATCCCACTTTTAAGAGAGTTTTGCCTTTTTTGGAAGGAAAAAATTAAAGAATTTAAAGTGCTAAATTCAAATTATTGAACAAAAATGTACTTTGATACAATTTTAAGTAAATATTATAAATGAAGCTGCTTAGCCTTAAGCCTGTAAGCAGAGTAAATCCTTTACTAAAGGGAAGTACACCAAGGAAATACATATGTTAAATACTGTTACTAGAAATATTTTTTGAAAGACCGTTAAAAAAAAGAGATGGGTACTAAAATAAGCAGTGTAAATAGGAATTAATGTATAATAGCATCTTCCCAGTGTTGGGAAAACAATTTTTAGTCCTTTAGCATGAATTTATAATTTTATATTTGTTCCTTAGTAAATTATTAACACTCAGTACTTGAATTCACATTAAAGTTAAATTTGTCATTAGTAAACAAAAATACAGTTGTCTTCTGTACTTTATAACTTGTTCATATATCTAGGCTAGCACAACATTTCAGATCTTTGTGTGCTTTTTTATTATACAGTTCTGTAGTACCTGTGTCTTGATAAAGATTCACTGATAAATATAAGGTGCTATTTCACTATTGAGTTTATGTATCTACTAATCATGTAGTAGTCATCTTTTCATAGTAAATATACTTATTTCTTATTGTAACCCTAGAGTTTGCATTCCTAAAGAATAAACTACGACTTTGGATATTTTTACATGTCCTACTTTTTTTAGGTTATGGAAACAAACTAGCTGACGTTTTTTGAAGTTTTGTACATTTGTGTAAGTTCTCCATATGCAATACTCTACACCGTGTTACCTTTTGTTTTATTGAAATAAAAACTGAAAAACTTTTTTCCAGATTACTCATTTAAAAAAAAACCACAAAACACTTGCAAATGATTGGAGCAAGAGGAATACTGAGGTGAGTTGAACATTGAGAGCTTTGTCAAACAAGCCATCAGTCAATGACATCTCATTCCTGACTTCCTGGTTTACGAAGGTCTAGGGGTGTGAGGGCTGTCAGGTCCTTTAGTGCACCTCTAAAAGAAGATCAGCTCCAGGGACCAGTTACTGTATTAAAAGCAGTGGAAAGCTCTGCTACTAGTGCTTTATTCCTTTAACTTGCATGTGAGGCAATCAGTATCTCTTAAGAGCAAAGATGATGTGTCCCTAGTGCTTAGAAGGATTTTGTGCAGTCAAGTATCAACATGCTTGATAAATTGGTTTAGCTTGCTCTGATTTTTAAAAAGGTCAGGATAACACCCAGTGTTAGTACACATAAAATTTTTATACTTAGGGCTTAGCGGTTTGATCTCCTGAACCACATGGCCCCTAAGCATTGCTTGGGAGGCTTTCCCGAATTACGTATTCGTTCAAATTTATAATTTCATTTATTCTAGGAAATCTTGAAGAAATTATCTGAATTGCATTATTGTGTAGCTGAGAAACAAAATCCTCTTAGAGAATGAATCCTTGTGTGAGGGACTTTGCATGTAGGAGTCCCCTAATATCATCAGTAGTAGCCTCCTCACCCTACCCAAGTAGTCTCCGAAGTAGCCTCTACTCCCGCTCCCAAATCCTGGTGTGTACTATTGCTTGATAATTTACTTTCTACAGAAGGAACCAAGTAATTGCAGAAATATTTTCTAAACTACTAATACTGGAACTCTGGTGGAGAACCAGAGCAGCAGTTTTGTAAGCACTATTTTGATTGTATGAAATAACACACTCTGACAAAAAGTGAAAGCCAGGGAACTGACAAAACACAACAAAAATAACTCTTAAACTCCTGAAAGAAACGTGAGTACCAGAGGGAAAGGGGAAGAGGGTTGGGAAGAAAAGGTAGAATGGTCCTGGTAGATAGTGCAGGGACTTTGGTGGTTGGTGTGTTGCAGAGCTAACACACTTGTTACGGTTTGAGAAACTGTCCTAGTAAAACACAAAACATTTTTTTTGTTTTTGTTAGGGTTAGGTTTCAAAACACAACAGATCATTGTAAACTAATGAAACTCAATGAAGTTTTTCTTTAGGTTTTTTTTTTGGGGGGGAGGGGGACTCACACCCGGTAGTGCTCAGGGGTTCCTCCTGGCTCTGTGCTCTGAAATTGCTCCTGGCAGGCTCGGGGGACCATATGGGATGCCAGGATTTGAACCACCATCCTTCTGCATCTAAGGCAAACACCTTACCATTGCGCTATCTCTCCGGCCCCCAATGAAGATTCGTTTAAAGGAAAAACTAAAAAGAATGTTACTTAGTTACTTACAATAGTACAAATAAATGCCAGCTCATCTAATAGAAGCTGACTTTGACAACAACACTAGTATTATTACTAGGAAAAGTTTCAAAAATTCTAGTTTATTTTAAATATATTTTAGCTTTATTTTGTTTTTATTTTATTTTTTCCTTATTTTTATTAAAAAAAAATCTTCACCAGTGCAACATTCCCATCACCAATGTTCCAAGTGTCCCTCATCCCCATCCCACACTGGCCTGTGCTCTAGAAAGGCTTCTTACTTCCCTCATTCAGTCACATTTTGTTGTGATGGTTCTTAGTGTAATTATTTCTCTAACTGCACCCTTCACACTCTGGTGGGCTTCGAGTTGTGAGCTGGACCTTCCAGTCCTCTTTTGTCTCTGAGAATCATTGCACAAATGTCTTTTATTTTTCTCAAAACCCATAGTTGAGTGAGACCATTCTGTGTCTATCTCTCTCCCTCGGACTTATTTCACTCAGCATAATAGATTCCATATGCACCCATGTATAGGAAATTTTCATGACTTCGTCTCTGACGGCTGCGTAATATTCCATTATATATATGTACCACAGTTTCTGTAGCCATTCATCTATTGAGGGAATATAGGTGTGAGGAAGGGATTTATGTATTATATTTTTGTGTGCCTAGGATATATTCCTAGGAGTGGTATAGCTGAGTCATATGGGAGTTCGATTTCCAGTTTTTGGAGGAATCTCATATCGCTTTCCATAAAGGTTGGACTAGACAGCATTCCCATCAGCAGTGGATAAGAGTTCCTTTCTCTCCACATTCCTGCAGCACTGTTTATTCTCATTCTTTGTGATGTGTGCCAATCTCTGTGGTGTCAGATGGTACCTCATAGTTGTTTTGATTTGCATCTCTCTGATGATTAGCGATATGGAGTATTTTTTTTTTCATGTGCCTTTTGGCTATTTGTATTTCTGCTTTGAAAAAGTGTTCATTGGGGCCCGGGAGATAGCATGGAGGTAAAGCGTTTGCCTTTCATGCAAAAGGTCATCGGTTCGAATCCCGGTGCCTCATATGGTCCCCCGTGCCTGCCAGGGGCAATTTCTGAGCATGGAGCCAGGAGTAACACCTGAGCACTGCCAGGTGTGACCCAAAAACCAAAAAAAAAAAAAAAGTGTTCATTTCTTCTCTCCATTTTTTGATGGGATTAGATTTTTTTTCAAGTAAAGTCTGTCAGTGCCATGTATATTTTGGATATTAGCCCCTTATCTGATGGGTATTGGGTGAATAGATTCTCCCACTCAGTGGGTGACTCTTGTATCCTAGACACTATTTCCTTTGAGTTGCAGAAGCTTCTCAGCTTAATATATTCCCATCTGTTTATTTCTGCTTCCACTTGTTTGAAGACTGCTGTTTCCTCCTTAAAGATGTCTTTAGACTCAATGTCATGGAGTGTTTTACCTACGTGTTGTTCTATATACTTTATGGTTTCAGGTCTGATATCAAGGTCTTTAGTCCATTTGGATTTTACCTTCGTACATGGTGTTAGCTGAAGGTCTAAGTTCACTTTTTTGCAAGTAGCTAACCAGTTGTGCCAACACCACTTATTGAAGAGACTTTCCTTGCTCCATTTAGGATTTCTTGCTCCTTTATCAAAAATTATGTCTGGGGAATATTCTCTGAGTACTCAAGCCTATTACACTGATCTGCAGGTCTGTCTTTATTCCAATGCCTATGCTGTTTTGATAACTATTGCTTTGTAATACAGTTTAAAGTTGGGGAAAGTAATGCCTCCCACATTCCTTTTCCCAAGGATTGCTTTAGCTATTCAAGGGTATTTATTGTTCCAAATGAATTTCAGAAGTGTTTAATCCACTACTTTGAAGAATGTCATGGATATCTTTAGAAGGATCACATTAAATCTGTACAATGCTTTGGGGAGTATTGCCATTTTAATTAAGTTAATCCTCTCAATCTATGAGCAGGGTATGGATTCCCATTTCTGTGTGTCTTCTCTTATTGTAGTAGAGTTTTATAGTTTTCTTTGTATAGGTCCTTCTTGTCTTTAGTCAAGTTGACTCCAAGGTATTTAAATTTGTGTTACACTAATGTGAATGGGTTTGTTTTCTTTTGTTTGTTTTTTTGTTTTTTTCGGGCCACACCCGTTTGATGCTCAGGGGTTACTCCTGGCTAAGTGCTCAGAAATCGCCACTGGCTTGGGGGGACCATATTGGGACGCTGGGGGATCAAACCATGGTCCTTCCTTGGCTAGCGCTTGCAAGGCAGACACCTTACCTCTAGCGTCACCTCTCTGGCCCCATGTTTGTTTTCCTTTTTTTGTTTTGTTTTGTTTTGTTTTGTGTGTGTTTTTGTTTTTGTTTTTGGGTCACACCCTACAGTGCTCAGGGGTTACTTCTGGCTCCATGCTCAGAAATTGCTCCTGGGAGGCACGGGGATTCAAACTGATGACCTTTTGCATGAAAGGCAAACGCCTTACCTCCATGCTATCTCCCGGGCCCCGGGTTTGTTTTCTTTTTTTTTTTTTTTTTTTTTTGGTTTTTGGGCCACACCCAGTGACGCTCAGGGGTTACAAGCATATAGGGGTTTCTTAGGGGATTTTTTTTGGTCACTCCCAGCAGCACTCAGGGGTTACTCCTGGCTCTATGCTCAGAAATCACTCCTGGCAGGCACAGGGGGACTGTAAGGGATGCTGGGGTTCGAACCACCATACTTCTGCATGAAAGGCAAATGCCTTACCTCCATGCTATCTCTCCGGCCCCTCTTTAGGGAATTTTTATATGCAAATTTTATTTTTAATTTTGGGGGGGTCCCATCACATATGGTGGCAGGGTCATATGTGTTCAAGGTAAGCACTCTTCCTACTGTGCTATCACTCCTGCCCTCTGTGCAGATTTAAAAAATAGAACTATTGCATTACAGAGCATTATTTCTATAATTTCATTTCAGACAGGCTAATTCGAATAGGTTAAAACATCAGAGAGCAGGGGCTGCTTAGGGGCAGCTAAGAGAAACACGTAATCATGGAGTACATTCAGGTGCCCTTGAGATGGTCATAGTTTTGCTCTGTAACATTACCCTACTTTGTAAAATAACATGCTTTGGATTTCCACTTCTGTGCTAAGGTCAGCTGCTTGCAGATGCCCCTACCTGCATCAGATAATCTAAAACAGGGGCCAGAGCTGTGGCTCCCGGCATCCCATATGGTCCCCCAAGCCAGGAGTGATTTCTGAGTTCATAGCCAGGAGTGACCCCGGAGCATCACCAGGTGTGGCCCGAAAAACCAAAATAAATAAATAAATAAAACCTTTATTCCTGATTCTAAATTGGAGCATGAGCTCACTAGTATAAAATATTAGTGTTTCCCACTTCTCAGGGCATGTTGCTTGAATTTACACTGGCTTCTAGTGAGAATTTCCACACCAGTATACTGCATTAGGTATAATTTTGACACTTTGGTCCAAAGCCACAGAATCTGTGAAATTGAGCTTACTATGGAAGGGTTGGAGTGAGGTCTTTGTTTCTGTTTTTGTTTTTTGTTTTTGGGGCCACACCAGCAGTGCTCAGGGGTCACTCCTGGCTGTCTGCTCAGAAATAGCTCCTAGCAGGGACGGGGGACCATATGGGACACCAGGATTCGAAACAACCACCATAGGTCCTGGATCAGCTGCTTGCAAGGCAAACACCAATGTAGTATCTCTCTGGGTCCTGTAGTGAGGTCTTTTTTTTTTTTTTTTTTTTTTTTTTGGGTCACACCCGGCAGCGCTCAGGGTTACTTCTGGCTCCATGCTCAGAAATTGCTCCTGGCAGGCACGGGGGACAATATGAGGCACCGGGATTCGAACCGATGACCTATTGCATGAAAGGTAAACGCCTTACCTCCATGCTATATCCCGGGCCCATGGAGTGAGGTCTTGAGGGGGAATTTTGACAGTGATGGAGGGAAATGGATGCTGGTAGGGGGTGTGATATTGAAATGTTGTATGCATGAAATTCCATCAGTGACAGTACTGTAAATAGTGATGACTAAAATAAAAACCTTTTGGTTTTGGTTTGTTTGGAGCCATTGTTGGCAGCACTCAGCAAATATTTCTGTTTCTGTGCTCAGAAATCACTCCTGATAGGCTTGGGGGATCACACAGTATTCAAGGATTGAACTCAGTTTGGCCTTGTGCAAGGCAAACATTTTACCTGCTGTGCTATTGCTATAGCTTTAAACTATTTTTTTAAAATAATTAAAATCTGGACAGGACTGGAGAGATAACATGGAGGTAAGGCAATTGCCTTGCATGCAGAAGGACGGTGGTTCAAATCCTGGCATCCCATATGGTCCCCGAGCCTGCCAGGAGCAATTTCTGAGTGTAGAGTCAGGAGTAACCCCTGAGCTCTGCCGGGTGTGACCCCCAAAATAAAAATAAATAAATAAAAAAATAAAATAATTAAAATCTGGGGGCCCGGAGAGATAGCACAATGGTAAGTCGCTTTGTATGCTGCCAACAAGGGGCAAAACTGGGTTCCCTCCCAGGCATCCTGTATGGTCCCCCTGAGCCTGCCAGAAGCAATTTCTGAGTGCAGAGCCAGGAATTACTCCTGAGAGCTGCTGGGTGTGGCCCAAGAACCAAAACATAAAATAAAATCCTCTTCTTTGATGAAGGAAATTTTCTAGATTTTTCACTTTCTTTTTTTTTTTTTTTTTTTTTGGTTTTTGGGTCACACCCAGCAGTGCTGAGGGTTACTCCTGGCTCCATGCTCAGAAATTGCTCCTGGCAGGCACAGGGGACCATATGGGGCACCGGGATTCGAACCGATGACCTTTTGCATG
>PVKC010045317.1:0-11485 GCA_004027635.1 Crocidura indochinensis | reverse complement strand
TTTTTGGTTTTTGGTTTTTGGGTCACACCCGGCAGTGCTCAGGGGTTCCTCCTGGCTCCATGCTCAGAAGTTGCCCCTGGCAGGCACGGGGGACCATATGGGGCACCGGGATTCGAACCAATGACCTTTTGCATGAAAGGCAAACGCCTTACCTCCATGCTATCTCCCGGGCCCCTCCCCTCTTTTTTTTTAGGTAGTAGTGAGATTTGGATGATAGCAGCAGTGCTCAGACACTGTTTATGGCTCTGTGCACATGAGTGAGGTCTGGCAGTATGCAGTGAACCATATGCAGTGCCAGGAATAATGGGGATAATAAGAAATGACAGCATGCAAGGCAAGAACCTTACATCTTGTACTATTTTTCCTGGACATGTCTGCTCGCCTTAAAGCATATGTAATATAGTAGAATAACACCAATGAAGAAGTATCCTTTAATTTCATTTTCACTTTAGTAACATAAAAATAATATTTCAGAAAAAAGGATTCAGTTTGTCTGGGGAAAATCATTGGAGGAATTTGACAAGGAAGATAGAGATGAATAATACAAAATATTTCACGCTGGTTTTTGAGTTTTAAAAAAATACTCCAGAGATAAGGGCTTCTTCTAGGTAGTAAGAAAAGTCAACATTTTGGGAATATAAAGAAGATAGTATCTTCTTTAATATCCACAGAAAATAGAGATGAAGGCCAGGAGGACAGTTCATGTTAGGAAGCTTTTTACAAATAGTATGGGAGTGCAATTAGGGTTTAGAAGCAACCATTATGACAATCTTAGTTGGAAATGATAGTTGGACAAGAAGTGGGTGCTAAAAAGAAGCAAAGTGATATATTTAATACTCCTTCAGTAATATTATTGCAAACAACAATGTCTAAAAGAAAAAAATGGAAGAGAGAAAGAGAGAGAATAAAAAAGTCTGCCACCGAGTAAGGCAGGAGAGAGGGCAGGAAAGAGGGCAGGAGGGAAAATGAGGACATTGGTGACATTGTACTTAGGTGACAGTACAACACTGTTGAAGGGTATTGTACACTGTATGACTTAAACTCAATCGTGAACAACTTTGCAACTGTCTCATAGTGATTCAATTAAAAATGTATTAATAAAATAAATAGAAGTCAGTATAGCTATTTGAGTGCAAGTGATCCTGGGAATGAGGAAGAAGAGTTCAGTAGGACAAGAGCAAGGGATTGATGGACAGGAAGGAAAGATGGTCTTAGTATGGCTCAATGGCAAAACATTCCTGCCCAGCACTCTAGAGGTCACAAGTTCAGTCTTAAGTGGTGCCAATAGATTGAGCTCGGCTCTGCTGCTTGGTACCCTCAATTCTACTGATGAGTTTGTGTGTGTGAGTACTGTAACTAAAGAGTGCAACCCTTTGTTGCAAGCACCACACTAGAGAAATGTGAGCACCACTCGTGTGCATCATAGCAACCCTGGGTGAACATTATAACAAGAATGTATACAAGCCCCATCCTTAAAGGGTGTGACACCTCTGGAGAACACTACAACCAGCCATGTATGAGACCACAGACGTTGCAACCACAATAAAGGGGTGGGGATATAGAATTTAAGTTTTTAAAAGAATTGACTGGGAAGATAGGCTGAGGCCAGAGTGCCAATCCCATTGTGCTCACGGCAGAATTGGGACTTCCCTCTGCCAGCATGCAAGGGGGTAGGATCCTGAGAGCTAGCCAAAGGTTTTTGTATCCTAACACTAGCATCAAAAGCTTAGGTGACTATTTCCTGAAAGATATGTGTTTTTTTTTGTTTTTGTTTTTTTTTTTTGGTTGGGACTATACCCAGCTGTGCACAGGGCTTTCTCCTGTGCTCAGGGAATATGTGGTTCTTGGGATGGAACCAGTGTCTGCTACTTGCAAGACAAGTACTTTAACCCCTGTACTCTCTCTCTTCTTCTATCTCTTTTCTCTGTCTATCTCTGTCTCTGCCTGCTTGCCTGCATATTTACCTGTCTTTCTCCCCTCCCACTCTCTTTGGTACCTTGCATATTTTTAGTCCTTCACTCCAAAGCTTGCTCCTAGGGTTTATTTTATTTATTTTAGTAAGGCAAGATAGTTTTTAATTAATCTAAATTTACTTAGAAAGATATGGGGAGGGCTGGAGCGATGGCACAGCGGTGCTTGCACATGACTGACCTAGGATGGACCGTGGTTCTATTCCTGGCATCCCATATGGTTGCCCAAACCAGGAGCAATTTCTGAGTTCAGAGCTAGGGGTAACCCCTGAGTGTCACCAGGTGTGGCCCAAAAACCAAGAAAGAAAAGAAAGAGAAAGAAAGAAAGAAAGAAAGAAAGAAAGAAAGAAAGAAAGAAAGAAAGAAAGAAAGAAAGAAAGAAAGAAAGAAAGAAAGAAAGAAAGAAAGAAAGAAAGAGAAAGAAAGAAAGAAAGTAAAGAACAAAGGAAAGAAGAAAGAGGAAGAGAACATAGATGCAACAGTCAAAAGAACAGAGAGAGAGAGAGAGAGAGAGAGAGAGAGAGAGACAGAGAGACAGAGATCAAAGGAGACCATGAACTTGAGAGAGCTAACAGCAAACAAAGAGGCATAAAGACAAGCAAGGGGATGTATATTCCAGAGAAAACACTTAAGACTTAAAGAGCTAACCTCAATCCCAAAATTTAAATTGGTTTATGCCAAAGATCCCCAGATGTGTCTCGTCCTCTGCTTCATTGATCTTGCTTTCTTAATGTCTCTCTCGGGTTCCCAGGGTCATCTACTGGCACATCTCCCTAGAGCAACCTGAGTATCCTGAGCATCAGGCCCTGATTAGATGTTTTCCAAGCAGAATTGGTTTGTCCTTGACTGAGACTAGATTAAGCCTCTGGCCTTGGAGCAGTCCTTGGTAACCTACAGTGCTCACTGTGGGCTGCACAGAATCACCAGGACAGTTGTCCAACTTTCCTGCTATCAGGTCCCAGATCTGCAAGATATCCAGCCCCTCCCTTCTGGCTCCCTGTCCTCTACCCCAGGGAGAATACATGATCTAGTAAGGACAGAGAACCTCCAGAGATCAAAGAACTAGAATGCACCAGAAAAGCCTGAGGGGAGTCCTTCCATCCTCGTTTATTCTTAGGAAGCAGGAGTGACTTTGGGTAGGAAACTTAATCTGTTCTTCCTGTATGCATCTAGAGTTTGGTTTGGCAACCTATGACCAGACCTGGGAAGATTTAAGGACATGGCCCCTTGCTTGAAAGGTGATTTCCACACATTACTTGGTTCAGTGGCTTTCTTTAAGGATTTGTTTCTGCTGGCAAGAGAGCAGGGGCTCAGGTCTCTGGGAAGCTCAAGGCATGTTCAGGTAACAGAGAAGAAACTAGGAGCTGGAGTGGCTGGTCTGGGGGAGAAAATTGGTGGTCTGTAGAGCCATGGTGAAAAGGCTACATGCCCAGGGTAGCCTCTTGAGTCTGTAAGGCACAGAGATGGCTGAAAATGAGCAGTTTCACTGGAGGAACACTCTTCCTTTCACTCTGATGTATTTTCCTCACATGGCCTTTTTTTCTCTTCGCATCCAGCAAATGCACAAGGGGCCAGAGCCTCCGAAGTCAGTCAGATTGAATTTACTCCATTTTCTCACGTCTCCAAGCGTGAAGTGTTGCAAACCTTCTTGCACCCACAGGGGAAAGAATGGAAGAAATATAGAACAGAACAGCAAGGCCTAAGGAAAAGCCTGTGAAAAGTACAAAGGCAAAAGAAAGCAACACAATTTCAAATCTTAATCTCCTGAAATGGAGCCTTTCAAGCCACATTTTCCACATTTCTGAGCGAGCCCTCCCAAACTCCGTGTCAAATCATGTTAGAACTTTACTTCTTATCTATTTGCGGTTAGCTTTCAAGGGCGTCATTCTCCCAGATGTGGCAGAAAAGTTCACAGTAGAGATTTGCACCCTCGACAAAGCCTCCTGCATTGCCCTTTGTGCAGTGTTGGCAAAGGAGAGAGATTTGTTCTCCCTTTCTGAGGTAAATCATACAACTTCCAAAGGCACAGTGTCGAAGCCAACCCAAATCACTTCCGTGGTTACATAAGCCACAGCACAACGACTTCATATTCCAGACCTTTTGCTTTTGTTCAGTACAACGCAGGCAGGTGAACTATGCCTGCATTTTCTCATTAGAAAACTGACAGGTCATCATTGCTGAGAGAGGGGGACAAGGGGGACATCTCACCCCGAACATTTGCCCATGCACCAGTGCCCCTCACCAGTTATGAGAGTGCTTGCTGGCTGGTTGCTTGAATGGGAAGGTGACCTGGATTCCAGAAATCATACAGGCTGTGAAGGGGGGGCAACTGCCATGGAAGGGATTTGGGGACCCCTCACTTTGTCTCCTCTTCCCCCACCTTGGACAGGCCCTTGGACAGGCCTGAGTTTCAGGCAGAAGGGGCAGGGGTCAAGTGAGATCAGGTAGGTATAATCAGTGCTCACAGCAAGCCAGGTGGAGAGTGATAAAGAGGAGGAAGAGACTCGTATATCATATTGCTAACAATTCTTGGATTAGAGCTGACATCTCTTATTCTCTTTCCTTTGGCTATCAGGAGGTTCAAAGCAGTATTTTGACCTTCTGTTTTATCGTTTTTGCTTTGTTTTTGACACACTTGTCCTTTTCTCTTTCTATTTATTTCCTCTTTTAATGTGTATGCACAAACGCACATAAACATTTACAAACACATATATTTGCATGCCAGTGTATAAAGAAATCACATCCCAGAAATAGAATACTTTTTAATTTCAATTTTTAATTCCTTATTATTATTAATGTATGCCAATGCCTTCCTTTCATTTATTTCTGTTTTATGTCTATCCATATAAAACTCTCTATTATATGTCAAAAAATCAATGCAAAGGTCCATTAGTTTAATTCTAAATTCTGACTCTATCAGTGAAACTCTGACATTAGCCTAATTTTAAAAATATCTTGCTGTTCTTAATTTAAAGAATTTTAGTATTTCCTTTTTTTTTTAATTTTTGTGTATGGCTTTTCTTTCATCTTCATTTGTTGTTTTTTCACTCATCTCATTTCTGTCTGCAAACCAAGATTATGAACAGAGATGATATACTTTAGGAAGGGGCTATAGATCCAAAATTAATCTCTACCAAAGTTAATTCATGCATAAATTAAGTTGAATGTGTGTTTCAACATCATAAATCAGCTGCAATAGGTATAAATAAAACATGAGCCCAGGCTTTCTCATTTTTAACTTCATATCTAAATGACCCTTCAGCAAAGAAAGGGCAATGCTGCTTTTGGTTTTTCTTTTGTAGTACAGTTGGACTCGCCATTCCAAAGACTGTAACAAATACTATACAATTACAAGGATCCCTTCTCCAAAGCTGAAAAGCTCATTATCCAATGCACCCCCCCACCCCCAGGGAAAGTTCCTCTGTACACTTGCACAAAACAACACGAGCTCTCTCTTGGGAATACTGAATGAGTAGAATTACCAGTGCAGATTTGAGAGTGAGGTGGGAGAGAAACAGCAGCTTTGTGGATGGGGAAGGCTGTCCTGTTTCAGGAAGCACAGTGCCAAATGTTGACTCAGGTTACTACATAGCTATAGTTTTGTTCTTCTAGAATCTGTGATTTGGGACAAAAAAAAAAAAAGACATTGAGAAGACCCGCTTGAGAACAATTCAGTGGTGGATGTTGCAGTTTATTTCAGTCCTTCCACTTGGCCACTTTTACCCCCTAACCTGTGATTGTGGGCAAGTAACTCTCTGGGATATTCCAGTAAACTTCAAGCATCTGCCTTACAAGTATGAGGCCCCGAGTCCAATGCCTGGTGCCACCCACATGCACCACGCATGGTTGCAGTGACTTTGCTACCACACTGCCACACTGCACACAAAGCAGCAGAGAGTGATCTCCAGAGCACAGCCAGGCATGTACAAGCTCTGCAGCCAAAGAGTGAAACCCCTTCCAAGGAAGCACAGAGACCAGAACCCCAGTCATCATCATAACAGTAATAGGAAGGGTTTCTGGAGGTCATTGATGGAAGATTAAAAATAAAGGGTGTGTGTGTTTAGGGGTGGAAGCTTTCAGTACTGGAAGCAATCCTTCTTGGAGCCTTAGGAATTTTCCAGAATAACCTTTTAGCACCCTTTAAGCAAAGCCCTATCTGATGACAAATACAACCACCAGAGGACTGGAAACTGCAGAATTAATAATTCAAAGTGACTATGAAATCAATATACTTCCTGTTGGTTTGTCAATATGGACTTTTTCAATTAGACTGTTTTATTATGATGACGAATGCCCATGGCACAAGGAGAGGTGACCGGTCTAAGTTATGGTCTATTTAGCCTGCTGATCCATATTTGCTATCTAACAAATGTGCTGGCTGGAGCCTTGTCAGGATGGGCAGGCTCAGAGGCACCTGCGCTGGTCTCTGAGGAGGCTGGTTGGAGCGGCAGGTGAGCCGGTGGGAGCCTTCTAGTGGCTTCCTTCTGACCCATCAACTCCCTCCCAGGTCTCCCTTCCTCCTCAACTTGGGGACAGCCCAGCCAGCAGTCACAGCTGTCACAGATAGTTGACAGTTCTGGGTCCTGCTTTTCCTGATATGTAGAGATAGTAAATGAAACATCATTTCTTAACCATTGTGATTGATTTTTCTTGTTGAGCTTACAAATTGAGACTCAGGGAGGCCAGAGTTTCTGATCAAACTCCAGAGGTCTGTGTGGTGAGGAAGACCTTGCTGTAACTTGCTTTATTCGGTGCCCTGGAATACCAGGTAATGAGTCAGAGATGGGGTAGGGGGACACTGCTCCACTTGAGCAATTATTGACCTGCTTCAAGGCCCTCATTTCCCCTCACCTGAGCGGGGACACTCATCTTTGCTTTCTAGAGTTGGAATAAACCTATAGGAACAGTGTGCAATGCTTCTCTAACTTAGCATTCTGGGAAATGTGTTTCCCTTCTCTCTGAGGGCTGGGTAGTTTAATAAAGTGACCCTGCTCCATGCAGGAAACTTAATTTCTTTCCCCAGCTGGAATGATTCACCCTGAACATTTCCAGAAACAACCTGAGTGATGGCTGAGGCCCAAACCTCCATACCCTCAAGTTTTATCCTTTCACTCAGAATCTGTTAAGTCTGTTCTCAGGACAGCCTCCATGGATGGGCAGGAGCCTCTGATTCTTCTGTCACAATATTTTGGAGTGTCTCCAAGTAGGCTTGAGAGTGTTCCGTTTTAGCAATTTGTAGTGAATTGGTTCAGTCCTTGTCAGGGCCAAGGAATGTAGAATAGATCTGTGTTGCTGGTGTCCAACCTGCAGAGCCAGGACTACTTGGGCCATCCTGGATTACATCTTACTACCTTAGGAGCCATGTGGTCCCAGGATTAGACTCAAGATTGGGACAATGCAAAAAATGATCCCTACTTGGCCTTGTCCTATGACAAGTCCAGCCTCTAAAACAGGTGATTGCTTTTCCTTCTTGTTCTCATAGAAGTCAAACTTTGTGATCCTTGCTCTTAGGGAAGTATTTCTGCTTTCCTCTGTATTTGCTATGCCCCTTCTGAGCTTGTAAGTCTTCTAGATTGGATAGCAAAGGTATTGTCACCGGCTTTTAAGAAATGAGAAATCATTGCCACTATCACACCTTTACTACTATATTTTTTAACACTTATCCTTTAAGAAAGAAATCAAAAATCATTTTACTGAACTAAAAAAAAATGACTGTAGTAGAATGCCTGTCTCGAATACAGGCATGGGATGGGAAGGAGGGATTGGGGGCATTGGGAATGGGAAAGTTGTACTGGTGAAGGGGGTGTTCTGTTTGTGACTGTAACCCAACTATAATCATGTTTGTAATCATGGTGCTTAAATAAAAATTTTAAACTGTCAAAAAAAATAAAAAGAAAAAAAATGAGGGGCCCGGGAGATAGCACGGAGGTAAGGCGTTTGCCTTTCATGCAAAAGGTCATTGGTTCGAATCACAGTGCCCCATATGGTCCCCCGTGCCTGCCAGGAGTAACCCCTGAGCACTGCCTGGTGAGACCCAAAAACCAAAAAAAAAAAGAAAGAAAATAATGAGAAATCATTAAAGGAAAATTCAGTTCCTCTTCTTGTATTAAGGCCTCCACAAAGAAAGACATGACTTGGAAGGGCCATTTCCTCTCACCGCTCACACAGACTTTGGGTCCCTGGGGTAGTCCTCTGGAAGGTCAAGGCAGTCCCATAGAGGGGCCATCTTCTTCTGATATACTAGGCTATATAGTAAGCAAGCAGTAAGAGCCCAGCATCGGTGCAGCACTGGTAGCTCCTAGGTCAGGATCACTCAGGTTGTGTGCTCAGGGGCTACTCCCTGACTCTGAACTCAGAAATCTCTCCTGGCAGGCTCAGGGGACCGTATGAGATGCTGGGAATCAAAACCCAGTCCATCCTGGGTGAGCAGCGTGCAAGGCAAATGCCCTACCACTGTGCTATTTCTTCAGCCCCAACCTCTCTCCATCTTGCCTTCAGGGCTGGCTCCTCTCTGGGTGCCACCCTGGGACACCTGAAAGCTCCTGTGCAGGTCTCCCTGGATCTAGTCGATAACAGCCTGGCTCAGGGGACTGGGCCTGCTTGGGGTGTCCTCTCCCACCTCTAACCCCCTGGGAAGGAAGAGAGGAGACACACACTGCACTAATCAGCAGTTCCCAATTTTCTCAGGTGCACCTTAGGGATGAGGGACTGACAAGACTGTGAAGAGAGGGAGGCCCAGCGTGGCAGTGTGGCCTCCCTTGCTGCTCACTAATGACTGTCTCTACGGGTCCTGCTTTCGCCTGTGAGTCTGTTGATTCTTTTGCAAGTTATTTATCCTTGGGTAGCGCAGGTCCTTGTATCCAACACCCTGTGGTGACTCAGCAGCCATAGCACCCTTGAGCTGCTGCCCTGCTCACCCACAGGGAGTTTTTAGTTCTCTGGAGGCTTCTGCCTGCAACCCAGTTGCCTCTGCTCCCCACACCCACTAGCTTCTTCTCTCTTGCCCAACAGTGTTTATCTTCTCTTTTATTTTGTTTTTGGTTATTGTTTTTGGGCCACGTCAGCGGCACTCAAGAGTTTCTCCTGGCTCTGTGTCAGAAATCACTCCTGGCAGGCTTAGGGGACCATATGAGATGCTGAGGATTGAACCCAGGTCAGCCAGGTACAAGGCAAATGCCTTACTTACCCACTGTGTTGTTGTTCCAGCCCTTGTTTGTCTTCTCTGAGCAACAACAGCCTTCTTAGATTCCACAAGGGCTCATGTGTATTTGACTCAGTTGAGGGGTGACATGGGCAGTCTTGAGCTGGATCTGGAGCTTTTAGGGAACAGAAAGGAGTGTCCCAAGAGCTGAGGTTTCCCTTCCTTTCCCTGATCTTTGGATGTTGACACCTGACTTTGCTGTGTCACCACCTTCTGCCCTAGGTCTTATGAAATGTGCGGGTGCAGGTTGTTGGTGGGACACTCCTTCCTGGCCATGATTCACACTAGAGAACAGGGAAGCCCTATTACCCCTGGTCCAATGAACCTCAACCCCAAAACATATACTGGAGCATATGTGGGGATTTTGTAGCTCAGTTGCACAGGAAGGTCATTGATTTAGGCTCTCAAGGTTGCTTGCCCCCCCCCTTTTTTGGTTTTTGGGTCACACCCAGCAGCGCTCAGGGGTTACTCCTGGCTCTACGCTCAGAAATCGCTCCTGGTAGGCTCAGGGGACCATATGGGATGCTGGGATTTGGTTTTTGGGTCACACCCGGCAGCGCTCAGGGGTTACTCCTGGCTCCATGCTCAGAAATTGCTCCTGGCAGGCACGGGGGACCATATGGGGCACCGGGATTCGAACCGATGACCTTTTGCATGAAAGGCAAATGCCTTACCTCCATGGGATGCTGGGATTTGAACCACTGACCTTCTGCATGCAAGGCAAATGCCTTACCTCCATGCTATCTCTCCGGCCCCAACCCCCCCTTTTTTTAAACTATACCTGGTGATACTCAGAGGTTACTCCTGCTTATGCTCTCTTACTCTCTTACTCCTGGCAGTAAGTACTTTGGGAACCAAATTGGATGCTGGGTATATAACCTGGGTTGGCTACATGGAAACAAATGCCTTACCCACTGTGCTATCACTCTGGCCTCCATTTCCTCTTTCTTTATTGCTAAAAAGTAATTTGGGGTAGAGGGAAAAAACTAAAAAATTGGGGGAGGGCTGCAGTGATAGCACAGTAGCACAGTGGTAGGGCATTTGCCTTGCATGCGGCTGACCCAGGATGGACCTGGGTTCAATACCCAGCGACCCATCTGGTCCCCCAAGCTGGGAGCGATTTCTGAGTGCAAAGCCAGGAGTAACCCCTGAGTGTCACCAGTTGTGACCCAAAATACCAAAAAATCAAAAATTGGGAAGAAGCCAGATACATAGTACAGAGATTAAATCATTTGCTTTGCTTGTGACTGACACTGGTTTGATCTCTGGCACCACAGGGGGTCTTCAGGGTCCCTCAATGGTAAGTCAGGAGTAAGACCGAAGTCCTGCTGAGTAGGGCTCAAAAATCAAAAACAAAAAATTAAAGAATAATTTTTTGTTTGCAGGGCTGGGCATCAAGGGTAAGTGTTCTAAGCTGAACCACCTCTCAGGTGTGAAAGTATTCCCCTCCCTTGCCCTTACAGTGCCATGGCGTTTGCTCAGCTCTTTTGCAGGCAAAGCAGGCACTTTATTACTGACCTACATCCTCAGCCTGGTTCCTCTTTGTGTGTGTGTGTATGTGTCTGCTATGTGTGTGTGTCTGCTATGTGTGTGTGTGTGTCTGTGTTTGTGCTACACCCAGCAATGCTCAGGGGTTATTCCTGGCTCTATGCTCAGAAATCACTGTTCAGGGGACAATATGGGATGCCAGGGATCGAACTCAGGTCGACCGAATGTAAGGCAAGCACCGTAACTGCTGTGCTATTGTCTGGCCTATGGTTCCTCTTTTAAATTGACCCAATGTGTGTGGAATTCTGATGTGCCAACTTTGAACAACGTGGAACTTTTTGCTTGTGATCAGATTTCTTTCTGACTGAAGTGCCATTTCTCTTTTTCCCTATCTGCCAGGCACATTCCCACACCCAGCCTGCTCCCTAGATCTATCCCATCTCCCTTAAGGTCTAAGATTTCTTTGACTCCTGTCAAATCTTCCATAATCTCAGCAGCCTTCAACACTCAGCTTCTCTTCTCAACTCCTTCACAAGTTGGCACCACACACTTCAATGCTGACCAGGCCTTTGGTTCCATTTCCATGTATGATCTAATAAATTCAACTATCTTTTGGGTTCTTTGAGTTCAGAGGTGGAGCCTGATAAGGCCACAAAACCTCAGCTCATTCTGCTTGCTTATATACACAGATATAGATACACACAAATACACACGCGCATATGCACACACATATCCCTACACATCTATACACACCCCTCGTAGAGAGAAGGGTGCCACTTCTGAGTCCTAAGGCTGGGAACACTTTGACCTCAATGTACACTTCAGG
>PVKC010045316.1:0-11442 GCA_004027635.1 Crocidura indochinensis | reverse complement strand
TGTGTAAATTTTGAGAACAACCTCCATGGAATACGAAACTGGAAGACAAGAAGTAAAGAATTTCATTCATGTCTCTTCCTATAATTGATTCGAATATGTTCAGCCAGAATTGGTGCTTATGGAGAATTAAAAGATCAGCAATTTACAAATGTTGCCATTGTAATCGGATCTGAAAAAGGAATGCTGAGCCATGGGAGATGATGGGGAAATGTGTCTTTTTCACTGGACCCCAAATCCCAGAGTTTTCCATATTGTAAAATGAGGTGGGTATGTGGGGCTTGAAATAGTGGATGGGGATGGGACAGGAGGCCACCAAGTTCCAACATCATATTTCTAAAAATAATTTTGTATTAACTGCCACATTAGAGTGTCAGGTATCTTATCTACATCTTTAATCTCAAAAGCACCCTATGCAGAGTTGGGGGATATCTTCCTGGCCTCACTACTACCTGTCTCCAGCCATGTCTTGTGCATCCCAGAGGTAAGCTAACTATGTCCTCTGAATGTCCTTCCCATAGGATTTGGGTGACCCTGGGAGATGCTTATGGGAGATCTGGAAAAACAAAAAAGGAGTCATGTCTATTGTTGGCAGAAGCTTCTGAGACAGACAGTTAGTCAGGAAGTTTACAGCCCCTCTGAGACCAACTTCCTGAGATCACCTGCTTCATGCTTGTCATCTGGAACTCCCCAGGGAAATGCATACTGGAAAGATGTAGCTGCTCTGTGGGGCGATTTCCTCCATCATTGTTGAAGAAGCATCTTCTAGCCCTTATCAAAGCCCATTCTATCTGGAATGTATAGAGCTGCTTCTGCTTTTTAGATCCTGACCCCTACGTAGGTGTGATTCTTGATTCTGTTTGTCAGAGCAGTAGCCTGACAATCAGAGAGGAAATGACACATATATTGAACACAAAGAGCCAGGCAGAAGGGGGAGATGTGGCCTACCAGGCACCTGATCTCAGCTGTTCAATGCCATTTCTGCACAGAGTTTAGATGAAGGTGCTTGAGCTCTGTTCATCATGTCTGATGCATAAAACATGCTAGTTAGGAGACTTCTTAGTCACTTTGACCTCTGAGAGGCAAGATCTGCTATGAGCAACTTGACGTTTACACGGTGTTTCTTCATTTGCTATAACTTAGTAGGATACAAACATGGGAAACAGTGCAGGAGAGGCTGAGGTGTGGGAACTGAGAAAAATGTAATGAGCAATATTTCTAGTGTCCAGAAGAAAAATGTCCTTGAGGGATTAATGAAGGTACCAGAACGAGCCCTTCAGCAACTGGGCTGATCACTGATGAGTGATTGTGAGTCACAGGAATTTGGTAAATTGGGGTAAGAACTGGAGGAATAGAGTTCAGTGACCCATGAAGGTCATTGTGCTACTATGCTGGGCCTCAAATCCCATGATCTAGGAGAAAGAGAGATATGTTATGTTATGATTTATATTGTTATGTTTTATGTTATGTTATATTATGATTTGCTAAGATATGATATATTTATAGAGCCATTGGTAGAGGGGGATGCAAGACCAGACTCAGGATAGATCTGGTGTTTAGGATCCCAGGTAAATTGGCTACAGATGTAGGCTGCATGATCTTAGCTTTAGGGAGAAGGGGCATGCTCTAGCCCTAAAATCCTATCGAGGGAGATGCACAAAAATAATTTAGAAGTCCTGCGTCCTAGTTTCCCCCCAAATTTGGTGAGAAAAGTTAGAAGAAAGGGGCCTGAGGGTAGGGAGTCTGGAGAGGGTGTTCTCTTCCTGTGCTCCTTCTTGTATTTCCTGTCACCTCTTAGATTTTTCAAAGCTACTCCTCTAACCATGCTTTTCTCTTCATTAGCTACAATCTTGTAAACACAATTTGACAGGATTTCTTGCGGAAGGGTTTGGGTTTATCTCCTCTCCATTGAGCCCTTTTCAGAGGTGCCTTTGTGTTTTCAGTCACTCCCCCTCCAGCTTCTCTCCCCACCTCCAGTTTGATGTCTGCCCTCTGGCATTGTGGCAACGACCTTTTCGTGTTGACAACACAGGACTGGACACAGGAAGTCTATTCCCTATCGATCCTGCTGGCAGCCAGAGCCTCAACAAGCAGCATGGGGCTTATCTCTGTCTTGGGATGCCCTTGTGGGGACTCGCCCACTGGCCCCGATTCCTGCCTGTGGGGATGCAGTTTCATTGTGAGTGAAAACAGACACATCTGAGCTTCTCTTTCCAGAATTAGCTAATATTGGTTTTCTAGCTTTCTTGTCCACAAGCCCCCTTTTTTCACATATCTACAGGTCTGTCCAGGCTCTTCCTGCATCTTCAATTTTCTTCATATTATTCTTTTTATTAAACACATCTTGTTTACACATCTTGTTACACATTGATTGGTTGGTAAATTGAGGTATATCTAAGTTCCTTCACTTTCCTTTTCCTATCATCTCCCAGCTACAATGCTCATTGCTCAAATGTCACCTCTCGAGCAATCTGATTTCTCTGACTAGCAATACTCCTTCTTTCTGTACTCTGTGACTCTTTTTCCAGAAGCCATAACCTTGAGTTGGGTTGGGATGTTGCATGCTTGCTTATCTATTCCACCTTATTGGGACTTGGGTGTGCTGATTTGGGGACTAGAGAGATTCCATGCTTGTCTTTCTCAAGGATTAAAAGCTTCGTGCACACTGGGAAGATAATGCTAAAGGATTTTTTTAAACTTGAAAAATTTATTGAGGTTCTGTGATTTATAATACTGTTAATGGTTTCCCATACCCATAATTCCAATACTACATCCATCACCAGTGTACCCACCTCCTTCCCTTAAGGCTCCCAGTGCCTCTCCCTTTCAACCCCTCCCAACTAACTCAATTGTATGAATTAGTTCGGTTCTCCTGTTGTGTTGACTTTAGCTCTTTGTTGCTACCTTGCAATTTAAAGATTTTATCTTTAGATTCCACATATGAGTGAGATCATTCTATATCTATTCTTTTCTTTATGACTGACTTCACTCATATCCTCTAGTTCCATCCACGTTGCTGCAAATTTCATGATTTTGTTCTTCATAAAACTGCATAGTATTTCGTTGTGTGTGTATGTATATATGTATGTATGCGTATATGCTCATATATAAACTTCTCAAATCTTTTATTCATAGTCAGGTATTTGAGTTGTTTTCATATTTTGGCAATTGTACTAAGTGCAGCAATAGGTGTGTATATATCATTTAAAATGAATGTTTTTGTGTTTTGGGGATAGAAGCTATGAAGTGGTATTGCTGAGAGTTCTATTACTATTTTTTTTTAAAGAACTCCAATTTACTTTCCATAGGGGTTACATTCAGCCTAGGCTGCATTCATTTGCACTCCCAAAGGGGGCAGTGCCTTAGAAAGTGCCACACAAAGGCTTCACAGGTGGAATCAGGAGCAATGTGGGCAGATTTGCCATTTTTGTTGAGTCTTACTACATAGCTTTCTCCTTTGGTGGTTCTTCTTTTCCCTGACAACAGCAATCTGAAAAAAAAATTGCATATTTGATGTACCAGCCCTTCTGGCCTTTTGGTCTTTCAATTCCTCAAGTATGTCATGTTTTGTCCCTCCTTAGGCCCTCTAACAGGCTCTCCCTTTGCCCTCTGTCTCTCTGTCTTTCTTCCTTCTGTTCCCTCCCTCTCAGTCCAATCCATCACTGTTTTAATCCTTGGAGTCTCAGCTTAAATGCCACTTCTTCAGGAGAAGCTTTTCTTTCTCTAGACTATATCAGAACCACAATTGTTTGCTGCTATAGCTCCCAGTGCCTCTTCATAGCTTTTTATCCCCATTTACAATGACATAACTAATTACATAATTAGTTGTTCCAAGCCTGTCTCCACCCTCTCCTGACAGAAGCACTCCAAGAACCCCAGCACTATTCTTCTTTCAGTAATTTTCTGAAAGGTGCTCAAAGAGCCTTTGCTGAGTGAAGATGGTAAGGACATCAGCCAGGACCAAAGCTGGTCAACTATCTTTGCTTGTGTATAATTCTATCTCTACATCCTCAGGTCCTTGTGATACAGGTGTGCCACCCAAATTGAAGCCCTTTTGTTGCTTAAAAATGTATGTTCTCAAAGTGAATAAAGAGATTTGACCAATGTTGAACCTTCTTCACTCTGCCACACCAAACACATTTTTTTTCTTCCTGCCTCCACCCAGTATATACATTATATACTGAGTAATCTGACTAAAGGGTGAGTCACAATATTAATATTTCTAGTTGCCTGGGTTGTTCCATACTATACTTGATTCTACCACTAGTTGATGTAACTTTGGGTAAGTTCTTCTTTTTATTCCATAAAAAGGAAGTTGGGCTCCATTAGAAATGGAAAATATATGGGCCACTAGCTATCATTTTCCTTCTTTAGCCAGTGGTAGACAATATTAATGCATCATTGAATTCTTGCTGGCTAACTCCAGACAGAGGCTAAGAATGCTTCCTACAGGCAGTGCTCCAGATGGCTGCTTGTATTCAATCAGCATTGCCACATCTATTGAACTTAATTTGTCATCCAAGGACCAGATGTTTTTCTCATGCACAAGCAACTGAAGATTTTGTTTCTTCTACTGGTATTCTCAATCCATTAAGAAAAACTTTTCAATGCTCAACTCTCTCCAAAGTCTCCTGCTTTTTAAACCCAACACCACCACAACAGGAAAGCATTCTTTTTTTGTTTTTGTTTTTGTTTTCCTGGATGGTTCCCATATCACTGGTGCTCTGAGATTACTCTTGGCTCTGCACTTAGGAATTATTCCTGGGGGTTGCTTGGGGGAAATCATATGAGTTATTGGAGATCGAACCCAGGTTGGTTGCATGCAAAACACTCTTTATAAAAACATTTTGAGATTCTTCTTCATGGAAGAGAGCTGCCCAAATATATGCAGGTGAATCTCAGGGATCCTCAAACTCTCCATCTCTAATTCAGTTTCTCTCAAATGAGTAAACCTTTAGCATTCAAAGCAAAGAATGAACTCCATTTATTTTCTTTCAATCCTTCCCCAAGTTGTGTACAAATTCTGGGGTGGATATTGTCACATCTTTCTTTCAATTCTGACTACTTACTCCTGCACTTGTCACTTCTCTTTAGATATCTTGCTGTCTACCACCTCTTCCCTTGCTCAATATGTTTCCTTTAGTCTTTCCAAAGCATCTTTACCTCCCAAAGCACTCTTACCTCCTGAAGCACCTTTACCACTGGCCACTGTCAGGCATTAGATTTTGCCTAAATGTTTGAAGAGATTGAAGGGGGAGAAGTAAATTGTAGAGGTTCACCTAGAATGAGAAACACTTTGGATCAGAATATTTGACATCTTTCCTGGGGGTTGGGGAAAGCATATGTGATAGTCCTTGGGGTTACTCACCAATCTATGCTCAAGGGTTTCTCCTGGTGGTGTTCTGGGGACCACACAGTGCCAGGGATTGCACCTGGGCCTTTTGCCTGCAAAGCATGCACTCAAGTCTATGGACTAATCTTTTCAACCTAACATTCAATATTTGGCTACTCCAGGTCCCTCAGCCCACACCGCCTGTGAGATGAAGCCCTGGCCGTTCTTCTTCCTTAATCTTCAGCCTTCTTGCTGGTTCCATCTTCTCATCCTCTCATACTCCTTAGTTCTTTCTGCTTTCTTAAAACTATGCATCTCTTTTCTGGGAGCCTCGAGGAAACTACAGGCATTGATTGCCTTACTTGATGCAGTTTGGCTCCTTCTTTGCTGTACCAGCTTTTGCTAGACTATACCTGGGGAGCAACATTTTTCATTTCCCAAGAAAAACTCCACATTCATTCAGGAATAAAAAGTCATCTTCTCTGATAGAAACCTTGCCACCCCTAAGGAGGTAAAAAGCAGATAGAGTCTGCTTTTATATCCAATAACAACTGTTACTTCTTTTTTTTTTTCCATTTGGTTTTTGGGCCACACCTGCTGACGCTCAAGGGTTACTCCTGGCTATGTGATCAGAAATTGATCCTGACTTGAGGGACCATATGGGATGCCAGGGGGCAGGGATCAAACTGCTGTCTGTCCTAAGTCGGCTGTGTGCAAGGCAAATGCCCTACTGCTGTGCCACAGCTCTGGCCTCTCAACCGTTATTTCTTTTACTTTTTATTTTCATTTAGTTTTTGGGGGGTCACACCTGGTGGTACTCAAGAGTTACTCCTGGCTCTGAACTCAGAAATTACTTATGGTAGCTCGGGGTCCATATGGGATACCAGGGATTGAACCCTGGTTCGTCCCGGGTTATCTGCATGCAAGGCAAATACCTACTACTGTTGTGCTATTTCTCGCCCCCTCTGTTATTTCTTCTTGATGCCAAAGATGATGAATAAAATATATCCTTGCCCTCAGACTGTTGTGGCTGGTGTTAGGTGGGTGCATAGAGCATCAGTTGTCTTATTAGGGCTAGTTTTGGAGGATGGACAAGTTATAGTGAATGTGGGTCTATGGGCAGGGGTGGGAGGTCAGGAAATCCTCCAGAGAACTCAGTGCCCCAGTGAGTGAGGGAGCCATGAACAAATGAGAGGTTGGGGTGGTGGGGAATAGAGTAAGACGGAAAGGAACCAAGGACAAAGAAGACTGCTTATGCAAGCCTTATGGGTGTGGCCCCTGAGCAGGGCAGAGAGTAAGGTAGGAAATAGGCCTCTGAGGTAGACAGAGAACAGCCTATATGGTTCCTGAAAGATCCCTTCCAGTCATTCAGCGCAATGAAGGGCTCTTTCAGGAAGAAACTTGGTGGTTTATAGTACAAAAGTTAAGTTAGGGAAGGCAGAAATGGATGGGGTTCCTGACAGGGATATTTTGCTAGTTCCTTGGAGAGGGGTTTAGGATTAAATAATAAACAGTGGCAGTTTTCATAGGAGCAAGATTCCATTTGAAGACTTTGACATGTGGGCTGTTAGGAATTACAGAGGTTGGCTGTAGGGATAACAGGACTGGGTGATAATGGGATTCATGTATTGATCTGACATTTATTTATTGTTTTTGTTTGTTTGTTTGTTTTTTTGGGTCATACCCGGCAGTGCTCAGGGGTTACTCCTGACTCTGCACTCAGAAATCACCCCTGGCAGGCATGGGGGACCACATGGGATGCCGGGATTTGAACCACTGACCTTCTGCATGCAAGGCAAATGCCTTACCTCCATGCTATCTCTCCAGCCCTGATCTGACATTTATTAAGGAATGTGAGTTGGATTCTCTACAGAAATGCTAGTCCCTGACCAGGTGAATAATTCCCTGTGTTCCTTGACTTGTCTTCACCAACAGCTCTTTAGATTGCCCATATCACCCCTTGAAGTACTCACCTGGAGAGTGATAAACTGTGGTGCCATCCTCTCTCAATCGCAGTGTCCTGGCTACCAGTGCTACACCCAACTCAGAAAAGAAAAAGGTGATTTTTTTTCTCATGAGAGATCAGTGAGAAACTTTTCTGACCCAGGAGCATGAATCCTTGTGAGTGCCAGCAATTCCAGAATGACTTATTCAACCTTTCCTGCAAAATATTCACCATCCGGTCTCTATTGGAAAATCCCAAGTACAGCTAATTAGAAAAGAGTCTGGCCTGGGGGTGAGGGCTGCCATCTCACTCATCATAAACTGCTGCAAAGTCTAGACACAGGGCTATGTTCCAACTGAGGTCCCAGACTCCCAAGGGTGGGGACAGAGGTGGGTGAATGAGTAGGCTAGACACAACTACCTCCAGGCTTTGCTTTCAGAACTTCGCTTCTTCCTCAAATGAGGGGCCACAGGTGCCTCTGAAAACTCCTGTTCCCAAGAGCACAGGCACTAACAGGCAGTGGTTCATTCTCTTGGTATATGGGTGGAGATTGGTGGTATGTAGAGTGACTCTTGTCTCATTCCTTTTCCAGCCCATTTGCTTTAGCTGCCCTGGGGAGATGGAATGACTCTATCTTACCAATCAGTAAATGTAAGAAAGAAGAACATGGCTGGCCTGCATGAACCTCCTCTCTGGGGACTGATCTGGCCTGGAGGAGATCCAGAGTTCCTTCCTGTGCTGTGTCCTCATAATCAACTTCCTGCATAGGATTAGCATGACCACAGAAACAGCTCTTATTTATGGAGGGTTTTCTCTGTGCTGACATCCTTGGAAGGCTGACCTATAAACCTTAGGAAGTGGATCTTTCAGGGGAATTGGGTTGATGGTACTTGGCAGTGCTCCAATGAAATGGTTTTTGTTAGCTCTAAGAAGTTTGGACGCTGGACATGAAGCAATGCACCCCAGTCACACAATGGACATGGTGTTGAACCCTGCTCTGGTCTAGATCAAAGCCTTGTTCCTATACAGGACCAAGCAGTCTTCTGGAAGGAAAATCCATGGAGCTGACGGCACTGTGGAGGGTTCCTGGGGGAGGGCGAGCAGCAGCTTGCACAGATCAATCCTGGAGCTGTTAGTTTAGCAATTCTGTTTTGCTTTGTTCATTGGCAAGTCCCAGTGGTATGTGTTCCATAACTCTTGGGTGCCTCTCCCTCGAATTTAGATATCATGTCATTTGTTTAACTTGCTGAATAAAGTAATTAGTACCTGGAGCCTGCCTGCCTGGCAGAATATATTGGTGCAGCTAACGAAGTTTATGCCTTCAGGCCTTGCAGTGGAATTTGATTTAATTTGTCCCAAGGTTAGGGAAGACGATGGGGGACTCGGGCATCTCCTCCATCTCCGTCATGCAGTTAATTCATTGTGAGGGTGGAGGGAGGCGGTGGCGGGCGGCCCTCGCAACACTAATGGGAGTCCAGAAGCTTTCTCACTGGAGACTGACTTGCTTTATGGAGGCAGCAGAGCATTGAGTTAATCTGTCTCAGGAGATGCCATCTTTCAGAGCTATAGGGCCAGGCCATTGCTGTGGTCAATGCAGTGGTCTTTCTTTAGAAACTCTGCACTTTTACGTTTGTTTCTCTGTTCCAGATGAGGTTTTAGGTGGTCTCATGCTTCCCTGTCTTCCTTTTTTTTCTGCTTCCACTCTTTTCCTCCCTGTCCAGGGCTTCTCTTCAAGCTGTCCCCTGGCCAATGCCATTCACTGTATTTTCAATTTTCTCAAGTTTCTGAACCCCGTGGTTCCATTCCAGCTTCCTTCCTCAGATCTTTCTTTCCTGAAATATCCCAGGTAGTACAACATGGGGAAGACTATAGATTCAGAATTAGGACCCAGACTCTGGGACTTAATGGCCTGGATGCCAATACTTGCTGTGGCATTTATATGCTATGTGATCTGAGGCAAGTTCCTGGAACTCTCTTTAGCCATGTTTGCTCGTCTTCCAAATGGCAGTAGACACTGGGCAGCAAATAGGGTCCTATGAGGGTAGACAAGTCTACAGAACAATGTGGGTATAGTCCTGTGCTATCTGAGGGTGACCATCCTGTGCTGGCCTCTTCCCCATCCTTCATGCTCCAGGGCCTCCTCACATTCAGGTGCTGAAAGGGCATGTGTGTCTGTCTTGTTGTAGTCCCCTCCTGTGGAGACAGGTCCTTCCTTCATGGGCTAATGGAGCTGAGTCCATGTGAAATGAAGCATGCCAGGAAGACTGGCCAGCATCCTCCTGCTCCTGGTTCCCTTTAGGGAGGTGTGTGTGTGTGTGTGTGTGTGTGTGTGTGTGTGATTGCACTGGGCTGAGCCCACAAAGCCAGAGCCTTTCCAGCTTAAGCCACACTCTCCTCCAGTGTTTTGGGTAAGTGGTGCCACCCTAGATATAGAAGCCCTGCCCAGATGAGGGTGCAAGGAGAAAGAAAGTTCCAAAAACTTAACCTGAGGACTCTGTGTGGTGGGGCATGAGAGTGTGGGAGAGTGAAGAAGCTCTGTTTGGCAAAGGACAGTTGGGCTGCTGTAGGAGCAGAGTTAGGACTTCAGGGAAGGGAAAGACAGGTTTTTTTGGTCATAGCTTGAATATCCCCAACAGTCAAGGGCACTTTGTAAGATATCTTTCAAATGCCCCAGAGAAGTTCAAGACAGTCATGTATGGGGGGTCTATGGGAACACTTAAGAACTAATTAGGTGGGAAACCAGCACAAAGCCCTTTATGATAGATACCATTTGATCCCACATAATCAAGGTAGATACAAGGAACATTCCTCTTAAGTTACACATTAGAGTAAATTATAAAGCCCAGAATCTTTTTGGACATATCCTCTTTAGGGTCAGGGTTGGGGCAGGCAAGGCCCTGTCCTGTCTTGATTACTAACAATCTGCTGCTGAGTACATTGTTGTAAATCCCTGCAAGCCTGAGATTTTGCACCTGGAAACCCAAACTCAAAATAACTCAAAATAAGTGACCCACAAATGAAAGCCATAGTTCTTGCCTATGTGATGACCTGTGAGTGATTTTGGTCCACCTGCCACTTAGGGTGGTCTCTTTCATCCTGAGTTGAATCAGGCTATAGACCCCTTGACCCCTTGCTGTCAGGACATCACCTTGCTGAGGGACAACTTCTCCAAGAAGAGTCTGCAGGACACTGTGCATAGTGAAGTTCTCAATGAGAGCAAGGTGAAGACCTGGTGTTCCACAAAACTTGCCAGGAGATTGACAGCAGGACATTCTTAGAGTTTCTAAAATGCTGATTTGTGCTAGTATCCACAACCCAGAGAAAGTTGTTGCAGCTTTCCCTAAACTTATTTATCTACATGCTTCCCTTCAGCCTTTTAGTGCTTGTGTCTTATGGTGGACTGCTTGCAGATTCTCCAGCTAATTATCTGTAAGAAAGCACTCATCTCCCTGGCTGGTGCTAGGGTCTGGGAGATACACGGAGACAGGAAGCTGCAGGAATAACCAGTCCTGCACACATCACAGACACAGTCAGGAAGATGACCTTCCCCTGCTCATGGCCAGGGTGAACGACGGGTGCCTGTGGGCTTGCTGGATTTATTCATGCTGGGAGATATGGCAGTGATGCTAAACCCAAGTCAATCTTGATCTTTGGTGTTTCAAAGGTTCTTTCCACAATTCACACCTGCCTGGGGTGCTCGAATTCTCTCTACCATGCACTGACGTCTTTACATTCCATTCCAGGATATTCTTCTCAGGCCAGAAGAAAAATCATGAGCAGCTAGAATTTTCTGCACTGTCATTTTCCCCCAATCATTGTTGCCATCTAAAATCTTTACTGGCTCATCCTTAATTCTTGTGATGGGGAAAATGGAATCTATTTTTATAATATCTTTATTTTATTTTTTGAGTTTTTTTGGGGGGTTGGGCCATATCCAGTGACACTCAAGAGTTACTCCTGGCTATGCGCTCAGAAATAACTCCTGGCTAGGGGGACCATATGGGATGCTGGGGATCAAACTGGGTCCATCCTGGATCGGCTGCATGCAAGGCAAACACCCTACCACTGTGCTATCACTCCGGCCCCTATAATATTTTTTATTTAAGCACCATGATTACAAACATGTTTGTAGTTGGGTTTTAGTTATAGAAAAGAACACCCTGGGGCC
>PVKC010045315.1:0-11469 GCA_004027635.1 Crocidura indochinensis | reverse complement strand
TTTTTTTTTTTTTGGTTTTTGGGTCAGACCCAGCAGCACTCAGGGATTATTACTGGCTCTATGCTCAGAAATCACTCTTGGCAGGCTCAGGGGACCATACGAGATGCCAGGATTCGAACCACTATCCTTCTGCATGCAAGGCAAAAGTACTACCTTCTTGCTATCTCTCCGGCCCATCTCTGGAATTTTTAAATATGCCTCTTCTTTGAGTTTTCTATACAAAGCTTTGTAATTTTTTATTTTTATTAATAGTAAAATTTTTATTTAAGCACCATGGTTCAAAAATGTTTATAGTTGGGCTTCCATCATCAAATGTACACTGCCCTTCGCCAGTGTAACTTTCCTGCCACCAATGTTCCCATTTCCCTCCTCCACCAACTCCTGCCTGTCCTTGGGACAGGCCTTACATTTTTCTCTCATTGTCATGGTAGTTATTAGTGCAGTTATTTCTCTAACTGTGCTCACCACTCTTCATATCATGGGCTGGTCTTTCTTGTCTTCATCTCTATTTTTTCTGGGTATTATTACCATACTGTATTTTATTTTTCTTAAATTCCACAGATAAGTGAGACTATTCTGTGTCTGTCTATCTCTCTCCCTCTGACTCATTTCACTCAGCAAAATAGTCTCTATGATCATCCATGTATGTATAGGCATATTTGTTGACTTCATTTTTTTTCTAACAGCTACATAGTATTTTATTGTATAGATGTGCCACAGTATACTTATCTGTTGTTGGGCATCTGGGTTGTTTCCAGATTCTGGCTATTTTAAATAGCACTGCAATAAACATGGGAGTGCATTTATGTGTTTTTGTGTTCCTAGGGTATGTATATATATATATATATATATATATACATATATACTATATATACTATATAGTATATATGTATATATATATATGTGTGTGTATGTATATATATTGCTAGATCAAATGGGAGCTCAATTTCCAGTTTTTGGAGAATTATCCATAATTTTTTTCAGAAATATTGGTCTAGATGACATTCCCACTAGCAGTAAATGAGAGTTCCTTTCTCTCTGCATCCACACCAGCACTGGTTGTTCTTGTTCTTTGTGATGTGTGCCAGTCTCTATGACATGAGATGATATCTCATTGCTGTTCCAATTTGCATCTCCCTGATAATTAGTGATGTGGAGCATTTTTATGTGCCTTTAGGCCATCTGCATTTTTTCTTAGGAAATGTCTGTTCATTTCTTCTCCCCATATTTTGATAGGACTAGATGTTTCCTTCTTTTTGTATTCTGTCATTATCATATATATATATATATATATATATATATATATTAGATATTATCCCTTATCTATGGGTGAATAGTTTCTCCCATTCTGTGGGTGGCCTTTGTATCCTTGTAAGTTTTTTTAAAACAATTAAGTAGACACAGGGATTTCATAGCTTAAAATAACATGACTTTTTGGGGTGGGATTATATTACATTGATTAAAGCAATTGTCTTACATGTACCAACAATCCAATGCTTAACACTACTGTAGTCTACCCACACATCCAGGAGAGATCACCCCAGGAGTGATCCCTGAGTAGAGAGCCAGGCATAGCCACAAAACAAAATAATAATGATATAAAATACCCTGGGTTTTGTTTTGTTTTATTTTGTTGTTGTTGTTGCTGTTGTTTTGGTTTTTTGGGGGGTCATATCCAGTGATGCTCAGGGGTTATTCCTGACTATGCCCTCAGAAATCACTCCTGGCTTGAGGGACCATATGGGACGCCAGGGGATCTTACGTCCTAGGTCAGCTGTGTTCAAGGAAAACGCCCTACTGCTGAACCTCTGCTCCGGCCCCCACCCTGGGGTTTTGATATTTTTTTCAAAAATTTTCCAAGAGAACAAGATTATCTATCCTCTGCATTTGTTTCATAAACTTGAGCTGTGAACAACAGTCATAAAATAAAGTGATAACATTGTTACCCGAGTCAAGATTGACCCCATGTGGCAGTACCTAGCAAACCATTAACAAACAGTTCATATACAACTGTATTATAGCAAAGGTACTAACTATATACAGGATTAATAAGATTCTGGATATTGAAGAGTATATTGGCTTCTTCTTGGATGATCATCTTACTTTTAATTAAGCCAATACGAGTAGAAAGTGGACGTTATTGAAGGGATGACAATAATAAACAGTCTTGTCATCTTACTATTTAGTGGCTGATTTTGCTTGATTTCTCTTGCATAAACTCAAAGCAGACTTCTGATTTTGCTTACTTTTCTGGGCCTTGAGAAGAAAAATCTAGGTAAAAAGGTGGTTCTCATTCAGGGCCAGATCTCTTTGGACAGAAGCAATCTGAGATAACTGATATAAGGAAAGGGCTTAACATTATTGTTAGGTTAAGTAGCCTAACAATATCAAAAGTGATCAAACTATGTAAGGAAAAGATAATCATTATCAACAAGCTCGATTTATTTTTACAATAGGCTATAGATAATGGAAGCATTATTTTTCTGATATCTTTGTGGGCACTAGAAAATTGGAAAAGAAAATGGAAAATTCTGGAAACAGTATAAAGTTCTTTTTGTTTGTTTTGAGCCACACCCGGTGGTACTCAGGACTTACTTTTGGCTCTGCACTCAACAATTATTCTTGCAGGCTCGGGGGACCATTTGGAGGGACTGAGGGCCAAATCTGGGTTGGCTGCATCCAAGATAAGTGCACTACCCCCTGTACTTACTATAGCCCTCATGGAATGAAGTTCTATCTCTTAATATGTCTGAATGTATGGGAAGGTTATTTAACGTGTAAAACTGAAATAATGGGCTAGGCTTCCTACTGAGGACAAAGTGTTTTTAAGTTGAGTAAAATAACAATGATATACCTCATATTTCTGCATTTTTCTATACAATTAAAAAGGGGGAAATAAAGAATGGGGGTCAGCAGCCAAATGGTTTCAGGTGCATTCGTGGAGATAAAAAAAAAAAAAGACAGAACTAACTAACCAAGCCAAAGTCAGCAACATTATGGAATCAAGACAAAAAACTTCAACAAACTGAACTTAAAATGGGCCTGTTATACTGGCAGACCAAGGGGGCAATGGGTTCTGGTATAGGATGCTCTCTGGAAACATTGGTGGAGGGAGATTGACACTGGTGGTAGGATTGGCCCTTATTCATTATATGTCTGAAATTCAATCATGAAGGACTTTGCAAATCACAATGGTTTCAATAAAATAAATTATATTTAAAAAAAAAGAAAAAACAACTATGATAATACCAAGGAATTGAAGACTTAGCAAGAGAGAAGGACAAATGTCTAAGATAAGGTATATATAAAGATAGAAATCCATAAAACTAAGCCCTGTATTGGGACAGTTTTTTCTGGTGATATCCTGCCAGTTGTAGAAACAACTATCAAGAAACAGAAGTTTGTTAGCATTTAGGAATATCAAAGATGCATTGGACGGGAACATTGCAGTTCAGGACCCTAAAGAGTAAGTAGGAAACACCCTGTACTTCACTTTGGACTCTAAAAAATTAATATCCTCAAAAATAGAATGAACTGTTAAGTAGATTAACCTTCAAAAGGGCTGCAGCACAATTTCAAACAATCTAGAATAGATCAATCAATTTGAATTAGGATGAATATATGAATACTTACACACACATACACACAATCAAAACAATGATATGTAAGCCACTATGATTAAGATAAATATATTAAAAAGATTATAAAAGATAAGAATAAGAGCTGTCTGAGAAATCTCAGAGGAGTGATTATAAAGTATAGAGATAGCATTTCAATAGGAAAAATCAAATGAAAAATACAACAATTAAATCTTCCTAAAATTAAGAAAAAGATGATTATCAACTCAGAATTTTACCCTCAAACAAAGATAAAATTAAGATAGCTTTTTAAATTTAATTTTTAGTTTTTGTTCTTTTTTTAATATAAAATTTTAATTGAATCACCATGAGTTCCTTGTCTCTACTGTCTTTGGGTGAAGATATCTTAAGTAACCAATCAGAAAAAACATGCTACCAAACAAATATAACATATTAAAGAAACGCTGAAAGCTTTTCTCAAGGCAGGAGGGAAAATATTCCAGACAGAAGTTAAAAATACAGGAATAATTGGTGCTATGAGTGTTGGCATTGAGATAATTTAATATCTAATGCCTTTCACTGTAAGTGTTTTGAGGTGTTTGTTTTTTGAGGGAAGGATATTTGGGCCAAACCTGATTCTTTTCTTGGGGTTGTTTCTGGTAGTGCTAGATAGGAAGAGAAACTATGTGATACTAGGGATCAAACTGGGGTTGGCTACCTTCAAAACAAGTCCTTACCCTCTGTACTATCTCTCGGGCCTCAATAAGTATATTTTATTTTACATGAAGAGGCCATATAGGTAAATAAAGCATAAATATGATCCTGCAAACCACTCCCTTCATCTCAGGGAACAATTTAATCTTCTTACTTTGGCTCCCAGGCCTTTCATAAGTCTACCCTACCCTGCTCACCAGACTGTTCTCTCACCCCATAACCTCTCCTGCCGTATCCACAGGAAATAAACACGGTTTGCCACCTAGAGTGCAAAAACACTCCTCACTCTGCCTTTTCCAAACAGTTCTTTGTTTCAAATTCCTCCAGCCATCCTCCCTTTTCAGGAGCAACCTCTTTCTAGTCTTCCTGAAGTGATGACATTTGCTACACCATGGAACATTTCTGTGGAACATTCTGTAAGTTTCATTTCTGTCCCCAACAGGGTCATGTGGACCTGCAGGAAGGGAACCATTCCCACGTGCTTTTCTATTTTTTAAATTTAATTTAATATATTTTTTAATTCAAAGCATTGAGATTTACAAAGTTACTCATAGTTGAGCTTTAGACATAAAGTATTTCAGCACCAATTCACCCATGTGCTTTCTGTCCTTAAAGCTTTTATTGGATCTGACCCATGGTGAAGTCCAGAAATGTCTGGCAATGCAGGAAATAGATGAGTGACATTTCACCCTTTTTGTCTTACAAGGTGGATGGTGAGCGGCTGAACTTGGAGAGTGAAGACATTGAAAGCATTGATGAAACCAAATTAAGCCGTTTCATTGAGATCAACAAACTCGGCTGGGTGACGGAGTACAATCCTGTGGTAAACAGCAGTCTCTTTTTCCCAGCTCTTAAGTCCCCATGTCAGGAAGGTTGTCTATCTCCATGTCAGAGCACCTTTCCTGTACTTACTGTTTTGTGATCTGGTGATAATGGTCACTGCCATTCAGGGATCACCTTGTTGCTTATGTGTCATCCTTACTACAGACCTATGACCACTCAACAAAACACATAGTCAAAATGAGAAAGAGAGAGAGAGAGAGAGAGGGAGAGAGAGAGGGAGAGAGAGAGGGAGAGAGAGAGGGGAGAGGGGGGAGAGAGAGGGAGAGAGAGACACAGAGACACAGAGACACAGACTGAGAGAGAGTTAAAATGCCTGTCCCACCCAGAGGCAAGTGGAGGTAGAGTGGGTATCAGAAAAATTGAAGAAACTGGTGGCAAGAGTGCATTGATATAGGATGGTGTAAAATCAATGGCAAAATCTTAATCATGAACAATTTTGTAACCGTGGTGCTTAAAGTAATTATATATAAGATATAATACTATATAACATTATATATAATATTTAATATTATACTTGCATATTTGTATAAAAGAAAGTTTCAGAATGCAGAATTAAGGTGATAAAAAAAAACTTCCCAACTCTACTGACTGAGAGTATTCCCTGGCTTCTAGGATCTGGCTCACTCTCTGCTCCATAGTCTGACACAGTGGAGTGCCTGACATAATCTTACACGTCTAACATAATAAACTATATTATGGGTCATTGGTACCCTAAAACTTCAGTTATTTTCCTTGGTCATATGCAATAAAAGTTAATAGGCACATAAAGTTTCAAGAATAACCTCTCAAAAATCATATCAGTATTATACAAAAATTCAATTCTATTTTATTTTTTATTTTTCTCTTTTTTTCCTGTTTGGGGTCTATAATTACTGCAGGTTCTGCACACAGGATTTAATCTTTACAGAGCTCAGGGTTCATATGGAATGTGGGTGATTGAGCCCAGATTGGACATATGCAAGACAAGAGCCCTATTCACTATATTATCACTCTGGCATTCAGTTGTTTCCTTTTTCTGAGTCTAGTTTATGTGCTGGCATCACCTGCAATGTCCAGATCCTTGTGGAACCTCAGCTTGTTTTCTCAGTTGTCCTTGTCTTGAACTACTAGACGCCATCTAGACAAAGGTTTCAGGCTACCTGTCCCAGTAGTCTGCTGGCCTGAGCACTCCACAGCTGGTTGTGCTGCTCTCTATTTTCTGTAAGCACAAAAAGATGCAGCATTCCTTTCCAGTGGCCAACCTCAATGTAGAAAGGCTGTTTATTCTTTGACAACAACAACCCAATTACCAATTACCAGAACTTGCAAGGCCTTTCTATGGCCACTATCTCATTTAGTCCTCATATTGATTTTGTGGGGTAGAAACTGATGTATTGAGAGAATATTCCTAATCCAAGTGACTTAGTCAAATTACACAATGAGTGAGCGGGGAAAATATTCTTGGAGGCAAACTTTGTGCCCAGAGTTCTAGTTCACATTGTCTTGTTCCATTTCACAGAAGAGGAAAGGAGAGTCGGAACAGTGAAGTAACTTCCTTAAGGCGCTCTGACTAGGAATTTGAGCTTCAGAGACTATCCCATGGCCTTCTCTCTGTCCCATGTTCTTTTCTCATGACTGGTTGTCTGGATGGATTCTGTGGTTTTTCCACCACCTCACATAGCCTTAGGTAGAAAACACCCTTTTTCCTGTTGACTACATTCCAGTCTGCCTCTCGCTCCATGTTTGTGTCTGTGGCATGGTGACTCTATTTCCACTTCTTCTAAGGTTCCAAACACTTGCTTGCTGGGGGTGTTGGCAACAATCATCCAGAGGACACTTTTCTCCTAGCCTACCACCTTTCTGGTGGTCTTTGCATCTGTTGAGCAGACAGGATTGCTGTAGTTGCCAAAAGCAATGGTGTTTGGTTCTTAGGTTCATGGGCCCAGTGTCCTGAACTATGCAGGTTTAAGCATAAAGGTTTAAGGTTTAAGGCAGGGCCAGGGTCTGGCATCTTGGCTCGCAGAATAAATTCCACATTATAAGTGAAGGCAAATCTCATCAAAAAGAACTTAAATAGAAATTGTTTTGAATAAATAAATTCTATTTGTATTGAGACTTTTTTATTTTCCCCCAAGTAAATTTTTTTTCTCATTGTATGCCTGCCCACACTCCTACTCAAGTTATTTTTCAGCTGTTGAAAGTGCAGAAATTGACACCAAAAGCAACTGGGCAAATACTCACAGCCAAGCACTCAGCCTGCCATGCCCTTTAAATACTTACACTTAATTCTTGGCTTAGGGCAAAAAAAAATAATCAGACTCCATCTATTAAGATTAAACTAATTGCTTCTGCTCTGTCCAATCTCTTCTCCTAAAACACTATATCTGACTACTTAGCTTAAACTATACACTTTTCTTCTCTCAGAGATTCATGCTCTAAATTTAAGTAATAGGATCTAATAAAAACAAAAGTAAATTAACACCTTGACTCCAAAATTTAAAACCAGAGTTGGTTTTAAACTCTTGGGCTAAATTCAGGGAAAGAATCCATTGGAACTTCCACACATGCATGTTATTCAATAAAATAGGAGAATATCAACAGAGTTGTGTGTGACTTCCAGAAGGATCCCATCTAGTTATTATCCATTCCATTGTCCTGGGATTTTATTTACACATTTGTTATTCAGCAGGAAAGGTAACCATGTGTCCTGAAGAGTTTGCTTTATCTGGTCTGAGGTCAAGTGAAGTTTAATCATGCTCAGCATGAAATAGGCTTAGCTGGGATTTTACCATCAACTGTTGTGTAAGATCTTACACTGATAGGTAAGAGCATTGATTTAAGGGGCTGGAGTGATTGCACAGTGGATAGGACATTTGCCTTAAATGTGGTCAACCTGGGTTTGATCCCCAGCATCCCATATGGTCCAGTGGCTTGCCAGAAGTGACTTCTAAGCACAGAGTCAGGAGCGACCCCTAGGAGATTCTGGGTGTGGCTCAAAAACCAAGAAAAATAAAAACAACATTGACTTGAATACAAACTTCCTTGTGTAACTAGTCCACTACTGGTGAATTTGGGAGAATCACTTAACCTACCTTGGGCCTCATCACTCATAAAAATAAGACATTGAAGACTAAGTTTGTTGTTATGTGTAAAGATCTAAGAACTGTGTCTGGTATCTAGAAAAGACTGTATCCGCTACTGATATATAGGCAGCAACTACTTTATAATTGTATCTGACCACTCTTGAAACCTAGAGAGGGATGGACAAAAGTGATAGAAGATTATAAGACACATTAATTTCCTATTGCTGCATACCAGGTTATCCCAAGAGTTCACAGACATTGGCAAGGTAAGGATCTTGCCATGCACATAGCCAACTCAGGTTCACTCCCTAGCATCCAAAGCCTTACCAAGAGTAATCCTTGAGTGCGAATCCAGGAATAAGTCCTGAGCACTGCCAGGTGTGACACAAAAACAAACAAACAAAAATGTAGCATCTTAATAGAGTAAATACTGATGAAGCCAGAGAGATAGCATGGTAGGGAGGACATTTGCGTTGCATGCAACTATTCCAGGTTCAATCCTCAGCACCACAGTAAGTCCAAGCCTTGTCAGGGATGCTCGCTGAGCACCTAATAAAGAGTAATTTTTGAGAACATCTATGTGTGTCCCACCCATCCTTCCCATAATAAAGAGTAAGCTTTGACAGTGACATACTCTTTCTTTTTTTTCCTCTCTTCTATGGATTTAATGTGTCCAGAACTCCTAGCAAACGTATTCTATTTTTTAATAGCTCTTTATTTAAGCATCATGATTATAAACATGTTTATGGTTGGGTTTTAGTTATAAAAAATAGCACTTCCTTCACCAGTGCAACATTCCCATCACCAACGCCCCTAACTCTCTCCTCTCCTACCCCATGCCTGTATTCAAAACAGGCATTCTTTTTCTCTCACTCACTGTCATTGTCCTGATAGTTGCCAGTGTAGTTATTTCTCTAACTGGACTCACCACTCTTTGTGGTAAGCTTCATATCGTGGGTTGACATACTTTTTCTATAAATTGATATTTGGAGTAACTGGGCAAAATGTTTCTAATCTGGGCACAGACTTGGGGTGCAAGCATTTATGCTAGACTGATCTGAATGTTTGTATTCAAAACTTAAGATAGAGTCTCTACTTCAGAAATGACTCAACTGTCCCTGGCTCATCAGAGTTGACTATTAGCTGTGTGACTCACTCCAGATTGCTAATTGAGTGCCCAGCATTAGGTCTGGCAATCCCCATCAAGCACGATAAAAGAGAATAAGAGAGAACCACATGTCTTTTATTACTTTATGAGAGATCTATACCACGGCATTAAAAACTAAAAGGTGCAACACTCATTAAGAGTCATTTTAAAATTTCCATTCATCTGTATTATGGGTGAAGGGATATCACTTAGGTTTCAGTCCATATAATCTCTAGGGAGTTAATAATCATCTTATTTCATCCCTCTCTCTTTCTACTGCAATACATTTTCATTTGCCAGAGTGTTATTGGTCTATTTAATAGCCTTGTTCCTATTCATCTTCTACTCATGATGAACAAGGGATCCCCAGAGTATGAAGAAAGCATCCACAGATACCAGGAAGCAGCTAAGCTCTTCAAAGGGAAGGTAAGTCTGAAACTGGGAGGAGGTGCCCTCTGACAACTGAGTCCAGGACACACACACACAAAAAGAGAGAGAGAGAGAGAGAGAGAGAGAGAGAGAGAGAGAAAATAACCAGAAATGTGATGAAAAAGTAAATTAAGTTCAAAACATAAAAAAAGTCAGAACTAGAACATAGTAAATCATATTAAGCTGATTTAAAAATAAATATGTATTTTATACTAATCAAGGTCATGTTATATCATCCTTTGGTAATGTGTTCATTTACTTTTTATCCTGAATTAATAAATAGGCAGTGAAAAATTAGAAACCTAAAGGTAATTTTAAAAATTTATTTCTTTGAACTAGAGCAATAGTACAGCAGGCAGGGCCTTGTACACACACACACACACACACACACACACACACACATCAAGCTGAGTTCAATTCCCAGCATCTCATATGGTCCCCCGAGCCTGCTAGATCACAGAGCAGATCTAATTCTGGCTGATGCCCTGAGCCTGCCTGATGGTGTGGCCCCCTTAAAAAATAAAATAAATAAGTCCATCTCATTGGGGATGAAGAAAGAGTACAGGGGTCAAAGCATTTGCCTTGCAATTATTCAGGCCAGGTTTGATCCTTGGCATCATGCAGTTGGTGATCTTTGAGCACCAAGAGTGATCCCTCAGCATAGCAGGGCAGCTAAAAACAAACTAAAAAGCTAAGTGTCACGATTTGTTTATTCCTGGCCATAATCTCATAAACCTTTAGAACTCAGGATTTACTTCTCCCATCAAACACCCATCATATACTAAATGTCAAAAAACACTTATTTCTGGGGCCAGAGGGTGGCACACTGATAGGGCATTTGCCTTATTTCTTTCTATTCCCTATTTTGTTCCTGAATATAGATGATCCATTTACCAGAATAATATAACAATGATCCTTATTTTGAATGAGTAGAAGGTTTGATGATAATATAAAATAGTTAACATTACCAGATACATAAAAACTATTTTATAAATATTAAATCCTCTTATTTAGACCTATAATGTTCCAGCACCAATTCCACCACTAGAGTCAACTTCCTTCTACCAGGGTCCCCGGGTTTCCTCCCACCTTCCCAACCCACCTCCCATCCAGACATTAGCCATCCAGACAGGCAAATTTTTTTTAAGTTTGGTTGTTGAAATTTGGATCTTATATTTCCAGTGTTGTTAGTCCAGTAGTTTTAATATTTAGCTACACTACTCTTTTACACCACTGAGGGACCTGAAGAACCTTGACCCCTCTCCACTCCTACATTGCTTCCCTATATATTATTCAGTAGTTTAGACTGTACTATGTAGATTTTTCTTCCCAGATCTCAGCTCTCTCTTATTCAGATTTCTCTACTTGCAGATTCTTTTTGTTTTGGTGAACAGTAGTCTGAAGGAAAATGGGAAGGTGATATCATTTTTCAAATTAAAGGAATCTCAACTGCCCGCTTTGGCAATATACCGAACTGAAGATGAGGAGTGGGACACTCTGCCCCTAAAAGACATCTCTGTAGAACTTGTACAAAACTTTTGTGATGGTTTTCTAGCAGGAAAATTGTTGGTAAGTGGAAGATGTTTATAAAAGCAAATCATTATCTCTTTTACTTCCTATTGGATGAAAACTGGGGGAGATTTCTCAAGCTGACTTTGCTCCAGGAGGCTGCAAATCAGTTGAGGCTGTGTGTGAC
>PVKC010045314.1:0-11441 GCA_004027635.1 Crocidura indochinensis | reverse complement strand
ATGACCTTTTGCATGAAAGGCAAACGCCTTACCTCCATGCTATCTCCCGGGCCCCTATATATACAAATCTTACTGATTCTCAGTTTTGTAATAGTACAAAATTACAGTTTGTCCTCTGCCCCAGGGCTCACTACACCCACCAGTAAAAACACACATGGTGCTCAAAAGCCATCCTGAAATTTAGTCTGGGGTTCCTTGCAGGCACAGAAGTTTGGGGGCTGTTCTGTCTGGTATCCACAATTGAAGCAGCTTTTCTAGGCACTGGGAGAAAGACCTTTTAGACAGCCTTACTCTGACTTTCATCACCACAAGTACTCATGATTGCTCAGCTAATTTTGGCTAAGCCTTAATAATGTTTCAAATCTGTCCATTTTTAAAGTCAGGTCATATGGATTAGAGAGACAAGACAGCAGGTAGAGTCCTTGACTTGCAATGGCTGGCTTGAGTTTGATCTTCAACATCCCACAGGACTATCTCTGGTCCTCTGAGCATCTCCAGGAGTTACCCCTGATTCAGAGCCAGGAGTAAGGCCTGAGTATAGTCAGTATGTCCTAAAATCCAAAAACAATGAGAAAACAACTAAAATCAAATAGTTGTGGGGTTTTTTTTATACCATTGTTCAAGTGATTTCTAGAACTTTTATTAAAAAAAAAAAACATCTGTGACACCATAACACTAACTCCCAAACTGAAATGTATTCCTTTTCCTGCGGGATAAGGATGAATTAATTTAATAAGGGATGCATCTTAGTGTAGATAACTTGATAGATATTTAGAGCTTTATGTTGAAGGGGTAATCACAAAGCTAAATATCAAAACTCTTGATTCTGAGGTGTTAGTTCTCATGCTCAGTATTTATGTATAAAGTCAAATTTGGGGAGTAGAGAGATGGACTTTGATCAACACTTTTTTTTTCTTTTTCTTTTTTTTTGGGGGGGGGGGCATGCTGCCAACCCGGGACAGACCTGGGTTCCATCCTCAACATCCCATAATGGTCCCCAGAGCCTGCCAGGAGCAATTTCTGAGTGCAGGGCCAGAAGTAAACCCTGAGTGTAGCCCAATTAACCGAAAAAAATAAAATAAAATATTTATTTACCAATTATACTATTTTGACTTTAGTGAAATAGCTAAATGCATGTTTTGCTTTGTCACAGTTGTTTACACTGGCTGAGAGCTTGGGAGGATACGAAAGTCTTGCTGAGCTTCCGTAAGTAGTTCCTTTCTGTTTTCCCCTATTTTATTTGGATCGGGGATTCAGCTATACTGATTATTTGGGGGAAATGAATCTGATAAAATCAGGACTGGGGGATTGGAGTTATAGTACAATAAATAGTTAGGAAATTTGTCTTGCACGCAGCCAACCCAGATTCAATCCCTGGCATCCCATGGGGTCCCCTGAGCACCGCTGGGTGCAGCTCCAACATTAAAAATAAATAAGTGAAATCAAATTGGGGATGGGTCAAGATTTTCCAGCCTGAGAATGTCATAGGACTGTTCTAACAATGGATTCGTAGAATGGAGAATGTCACCTGACTAGAGAGGAGTGGACCTAATTAATACCCATCTGTTTAGGGAACAATGGGTGGGGACTTCCCCAAATTTGTTTCCTGTTGGGCCAATGATTCTATGTGGGTTATGACAGCAGCCCAGAGGCCTCCCCTACCTCTTTCCCAATTCATTGGATCTTCGCCTTGGATCACCTACCCAGATTAGAACTGGATGCAGCCTCCGAGCAGGCAGTTCTGCCACTGGTTTTTCCAACCAGAGATTCATAAGACCCTGGTGCACTTGTAAGAGGTACAACTGGTAGGGCATTTGCCTTGCATGCAGACAACCTAGAACTGACTGTGGTTCGAATCTCAGCATCCCTTATGTTTCCTGAGCCTGCTAGGAGTAATTTTTGAGCACAGAGCCAGGTTAACCCCCTGAGTGCATCTGGGTGGGGCTCCCAAACAAAAATAATGTATATATAATATATATTATAATATATAAATAATGTATATATATATAAAGGAAAAGAAAATTCTTGAAGATAATTACTGTTTGTGAGATAGAATCTGTGTCCCTGAATCCAGTGTCTCAAAAATGCCACCACCTTTCCTTTCAGTGCCATTATGACCCACGCCTCAGTCCCTAAGAGCGACAGAGATGTTCTGGGCATTAGTGACACGCTGATTCGACTTTCTGTGGGCTTAGAGGATCAAGTCGACCTATTGGAAGATCTAGACCAAGCTTTGAAGAAAGCAGTAAGTTGAATTTTTTGAGGTGAAAGGCACAGTTCCAAGGAGTGTTTAGGAAAATCAGGGGTCACTCCTGGTGATACTTGGCCAACTAGGTTCAATACTTGGGCTCAGTGGTGCTGGAACCACCAGGGTCATAGCTTGCTTTGCTTCAGGTAGTGGGAGACAGATCTGGGCATCGAACTCAGGTTTTTGAGCAAGCAAAGCCTATGAGCCAGACCCCTGAGCTAACTCCCTGGCCCAAACTGTGGGTTTTCTTAGGTGTGGAGTGCTCGGTCTTGGGGGTGAGTGGTGGGAACTGTTGAAGAGACCTCACTGTGAATGCTCACTGTGGAAGGGGCTTTCTTCTGGTAGGGTATAGAAGTGGGGGAACCCCGAGTGCAGATTTCAGGGATGTAATCTTGTGAGAGGAGGTGATATCTGGTCTCTGGTGACATCTTGACCTGCTTTCTGTGCCTCATTCATTCCAGCACTCTTCAAATTCGATTCGGAACTAGATTCCAGAACTGGGATGATTAGAAGCTGATTCCTGAGACGGTCGAATCTTCTGGATAACTGAGCCATGAATGAGCCCTTGAAGAATTTTCAAGAGAAAATTTTAAGGCACCACGTTACCTTTCACAACTGTCATCTTCTAGAGATCATTACTTGTTCAAAAAAAATTTTGTTCTTTCCCCTGATTGTGATTGATAGGTCAATTTTAGTCCTATTTTTTCAATATTCTTGCAGTCTGTTTCCTTCTCAAGAAGTGAGATTTGCACTGCTCTGAATGGGAGAGCTTTTTTATTTTTCATTGCTAAAGATTTGTAATGAGTTGTGGCTAATGTAATGGCAATTCATTTTGAAAAATGTAATTCCTGCAATGACTATTTTGAAATCAGGACTGTTTTAAAGGTTTTTTTTAAAGCAGTTCTTAAAACAACGGTTTACACTCACAAACCAAAAATCAAAGACTTGAAAAAATTAGATACTGTGAATTTGTACTGATTTAAATTTAAAAGAAAAATAAATGTAATTTTCACACATCCCCTGGTGATATTCCTGCATGATGTGACATTGATGTGTTTTTCTGGGCCCTTTGAATTCCCTTCACTCAGATCTAAGCCACTTATAGAAATTCACTTTCCTAAATTAAATTATGTAACTCTCATGCCCAAATGCTCAAAGATTCGATATAAATTCTCTGCATAGCAGATTTTTTAAGTCACTTTTATAGAATTGGAGAAATAGTTCGGTGAGTTTGATAGAGAGTTCAACTTGTCCTTGCATGCAGCCTACCCGGGTTCAATCCCTGAGCCCCACCAAGAATGACCCTGAGGACAGAGCCAGGGATAAACCATGAGCCCCAGGGGGTATGGGCTCAAAAGAACAAATAGGGGCTGGAGAGAGCATAGCAGTGAAGTGTTTGTCTTGCATGCTGCTGACCCAGGACAGACCTGGGTTCAATTCCCGGCATTCCATATGGTCTCCTGAGACCGCCAGAAGCGAAGGAGAGGTTCTGACTGTCCCCGAGGCCACCAGGAGTGATTCCTGAGCTCAGACTCTGGAGTAAACCCTGAGCAACGCCGGGTGTGGCCAGGTCAAAAAAAAAAAAAATAGCTTTAGTATCAAAGGGTGAAGACCATTGCCCTGATTAGAGGTTCTGATTGGATGTGTCCTAATTGGAAGTCCTGAATGGCTGAGTTCTGACTGGAAATTCTGGTTGACTATAACTTGATTACTTGATTGGTCTATTTTGATCTTGGAGATGCTCTAATTGGAGGTCCTGATTGTAAGTTTTTTTTTTTGTTTGTTTTGTTTTTGTTTTTGGGTCACACCCGGCATCGCTCAAGGGTTACTCCTAGCTCTATGCTCAGAAATCGCTCCTGGCAGGCTCAGGGGACCATATGGGATGCCGAGATTTGAACCACCGATCTTCTGCATGCAAGGCAAACACCTTACCTCCATGCTAGCTCTCAGGCCCTGTTTGTTTGTTTTTGGGCCACACTCCCGGTGCTCAGGGGTTACTCCAGGCTCTGTGCTCAGACATTGCTCCTGGCAGGTTTAGGGAACCATATGGGATGCCAGAGATCAAACCTGGGTCCACTGTATGCAAAGCAACCATCCTACTGCTATACTATCACTCAGGCCTACATCACTTTGACTTTGAAAAGGTGCTCAAATTGCTTTAAGCTATCAAATTTTATTTGTTTTTAGCCAGGAAATCTCTGTCCAATAGATATCTACTGTAGCTTTTCTAATTCCACTCGGTCACTTTTCATTTTCGTTTCTTTTCCCTCCCTCCTGTTTTTTTTTTTTTAACCCACTATCTTCTAAAGACTAGAAAAATAGATTTGCTCACATCTCTGCCTAATGAACTCCCATTTGTTGATTAACTTCACTGAAAATGTTCTGATTAAGGGAGAGAAGGTGATAAATTTTGTGTGGAATACAAGTAAAAACAAGGGGTTTCTAAAGCATGAAATCAGATCTGAGAAGTGAACACTAATTTTGATGGAATGTTTGTGTTGTCGAGAAACCATATAACAGAGTACTACTTCTTCTCTCGTAAAACTCCTTGGCAAAGAGATTATCTGATATTTATGACACCAGTGTCTGCGCCACTCAAGAAGAGGTACATTGGGCTTCACTAATACCCACTTCTGCCAGAGAATTAAAGTGGATGTGGAGGAAAAATGTGTGAGACACTGAAAAGGCAAATAATTGCAGCTGCTGCTAATGAACAAGTGAAGGAAATAGAAAAATTCCCTTTAAGTCATTAAAAAACATAAATTATGTTTATGCTGCATGGCTTCCCCGGAATAATTCTTTTTTTTGTTTTTTGTTTTTGGGTCACACCCGGCAGTGCTCAGGGGTTACTCCTGGCTCCATGCTCAGAAATTGCTCCTGGCAGGCACGGGGGACCATATGGGGCACCGGGATTCGAACCGATGACCTTTTGCATGAAAGGCAAATGCCTTACCTCCATGCTATCTTCGGGGCCTCCCCAGAATAATTCTTAAAGCTATAGAAAGAGGATTAAGGAGTTAAGATACTTGCCTTACATGTGGCCAATCCTACTTGGATCCCTGACATCACTTATAGTCCCCCAAGCACTACCAGGAATGATACCTAAGCACAGAGCCAGGTAAAAGCCTTGAGCTTTACTTGGATGTGGCCCAAACAACTCTGTTCCCCACAAATAAAAAGAAGGAAATTTCACCTAAAATGTCTTATGTTTCTGAAATCAAGATCATATTGATTCCCTCTGCACAGACTCTTAACTTTGTCTTCATCTGCTTCTATCTTCTAGAATTTTTGGGGGTGATGATAACGAAGAGCCATAAGACATTTTTCCAGGGGGAAGGGATTGGTTAAAAAGGGACTTGTGTTTAGACTTCTAAATACTTTTGTTTGTTTGTATGCTTGTTTTGGGGCCACACATGGCGGCGCTCAAGGGTTACTCCTGGCTCTGCACTCAGAAATCGCTCCTGGCAGATTTGGAGGACCATATGGATGCTGGGAATTGAACTCAGGTCCATTCTGGACTAGCCACATGCAAGGCAAATGCCCTACCACTATGCTATCTTTCCAGCACCTCTAAATACGTTTTTTGTTGTTTTTTTTTGGGGGGGGGGGCCACACCCAGTGACGCTCAGGGGTTTTTCCTGGCTATGTGCTCAGAAGTCACTCCTGGCTTGGGGGACCATATGGGAAACCGGGGGATCAAACCGTGGTTCGTCCTAGACAATCCAGACTTTTGCATTAGCTACTGCCGACCCCATTGATATTTACAGGTTTACCCATATTTGATTAGCAGAGATAGGCAACTGTGTCTGCCCTTCTTCCTGCCTTTACTGGTACTAAACAATAAACACTCTACATGAAAGACAGTCATGGCTTTCAGTCCATGAGGCTGTGAGCTTCCTGACCCCATGCTTTTTTGTTGTTGTTTTTGTTTTTTGGGTCACACCTGGCAGTGCTCAGGGGTTACTCCTGGTTCCACACTCAGAAATTGCTCCTGGCAGGCTCTGGGGACCATATGGGACTCCGGGATTCGAACCAATGACCATCTGCATGAAAGGCAAACGCCTTACCTCCATGCTATCTCTCTGGCCCCAGTCATGCTTTTTTCTATTATGTCTGTCTTTGTTTCATTTTTCTTTTTGGGCCACACCCGGCAATGCTCAGGGGTTACTCCTGGCTCTGCACTCAGAAGTCACTCCCGACAGGCTCTCAGCACTATAAGGGATGCCAGGAATTGAACTCAGGTCCATCCTATATTGGTTATGTACAAAGCAAACGCCCCTACCTCTGTACTATTTCTTATTTCTTCCCTTTTATTTTTGGTCTTTGGACCACTCCCGGGGCACTCAGGAGTTACTCCTGACTGTGCTCTGAAGTTACTCTGGCAGGCAGGCTCAGGGAACCTGAACCTGGGATTGAATACAAACTGGCCGCCTGTGTAAGGCAAATGCCTCCTTGCTAAACTATGGCTCTGGTCCTGTCTTGTTTTTTGTTTGTTTGTTTGTTTGTTTGTTTTGTTTTTGGGTCACACCTGGCAGTGCTCAGGGATTATTCCTGGCTCCATGCTCAGAACTTGCTCCTGGCAGGCACGGGGGACCATATGGGGCACCAGGATTCGAACCGATGACCTTTTGCATGAAAGGCAAGCGCCTTACCTCCATGCTATCTCCCGGGCCCCTGTCTTGTTTTCTTAATCCTTGGATTAATCTGTGGTGGGGAGAGGGGTTGGTTCATAATAGTTTTTCTCTTTGTTTGTCTGGGAGTCACACTCAGCATTGCTCAGGGGTTACTTCAGGCCTTACATTCAGGAAACCATATGAGATGCCCAGAATCGAACCTGGGTTGACCACAGGCAAAACAAAGACCTCCCCACTGTTTTAATTTCTTACTTCTTTTTTTTTTTTATAAACTATAAATTATTTCCCTTCTTTGTGATCCTTTATATTTTTGTTTTTGTTTGTTTGTTTGTTTTTTGGGCCACACCCAGCGGTGCTCAGGGGTTACTCCTGGCTATTAGCTCAAAAATAGCTCCTGGCAGGCACAGGGGACAATATGGGATGCTGGGATTGAAACCAACCATATTAGGTCCTGAGTCGGCTGCTTGCAAGGCAAAAGCCGCTGTGCTATCTCTCTGACCCCGATCCTTTATTTTTGATATATTTCTTATATCTTTATACTAGGCTTAAGGTTTTATTTATTTTTATTTTTGGTTTTAGGACATACACAGCTGAGTTGTGAGCTTACTACACCTGGCTCTATGCACAGCAGAAGGCTTTCAATGCAACCTAATATTTTCTTCTTTACTTAGAAATTCTGGGGCCCGGGAGATAGCATGGAGGTAAGGTGTTTACCTTTCATGCAAAAGGTCGTCGGTTCGAATCCCGGTGCCCCATATGGTCCCCTGTGCCTGCCAGGAGCAACTTCTGAGCATGGAGCCAGGAGTAACCCCTGAGCACTGCCGGGTGTGACCCAAAAACCAAAAAAAAAAAAAAAAAAGAAATTCAAAAACTACATAGTCTTTGAGTGATGCCTCTAATTGCTCTATTTCATCAGAGGCCACTTTGATTCAGTTTTATTCTTCTGTCTCTACTTCATGCCTTCCCCCGCCCCCTTTCCACTTTCCCTCCTGTCTCTTGGTTATCTGGAACTAAAATAAGCACAAAATACTTTTCATGCTGTGACGCCGACATTTCTGATCTCAGAATATCTTTCAGGGCAGAACATGAAATTTGTCAGGTTTAAATTCATCTTTGCAGAGTTAGATTAGGTGTTCCATTGAGGTTCGAAAATTTCCATAGCCATCACCTCTTTAGATTTGCCTAATTTCATGCGAAGGCTCAAAGTCTCTGCTCAAAGGAAATACCCTTCCTCTTGGGCACGTGCTGAGCTGTTTTGTCATGTTCTTTGTGACACCCTGCTTCAGAGGCAGGAAAAAAACACTCCCTAGAGCTCTTGTAGGTCGTTAAGCACATGTCCAATTATACCCCAGATTCGATTGGCAGCATCAAGCCCAGATGGTTCTTTCTGGTTGTCTTTCCAGTTTTGTTGTTCTCTCTTGCTAAAAAACAAAATTCACAAATTTTGAGACCTAATTGACTTCACAAAATGATTCAGAAATCAGGCAGCTCCACTCTGAGCAATACATAGGTACTGCAAAGGGTGAACACCAGCAAAAATGGTTAACAAAGGAGATTATTTCTGGCAAAACCATCTCTTTAGGGAGAGTTAGGCTGCTATTTCTGCTCTTTCTCCTTTTTCTTCTCTTTTTTCACTTTCTCTTGCTCTCCTTTTCTTCCTCTTCTTCTTTCTCCTCATCTCCCCCTTCTCTTTCTTGTCCTCTTAATCCTCTTCCTCTTCTTCCTCCTTTTCCTCTTCTTCCTTCTCTTCTTCCTCTTCCTCCTCCTCTTCTTCCTCTCCTCCTTCTTCTCTTCTCTTTCATTTTTGAGCAGACCAAAAAACTTGTTGCTAAGACTAGCTCCCCTGTAGTGTTGTTTTATGCGGTGATTGGAGGAGGGTGGTAATGAAATCTCAACCTCTACTCTGGGGCTCTAGCACTCAGCATCTCCCAGGCCCCAGGGCATCGAATAACACAGACATCCTTGATCTTTCTAAGGTCCTCCAGATGGACTGATTCCAGGTAACATCCTTGAGGCTGGCTGATATGGCCCTTGGGTTAGATATGAAAACAGGATAAAAACACCAGAACTGTATTTTCTTCTCTCTTATTTTCTTTTAAGCAACTTTTATTCTCCTACGGGGTCCTGTCTGCAGAATATCATTAATGATGACACCTTTAGGAAATCTTCATCCCTGGAAGGAGGAATCTTATTTGGGTTTCTCAAGTTAGAATAGGTTGGCTCGGGGGCCCAGGAGATAGCATGGAGGTAAGGCGTTTGCCTTTCATGCAAAAGGTCATCGGTTCGAATCCCGGTGCCCCATATGGTCCCCTGTGCCCGCCAGGAGCAATTTCTGAGCATGGAGCCAGGAGTAACCCCTGAGCACTGCCGGGTGTGACCCAAAAACCAAAAAAAAAAAAAAAAAAAAAGAATAGGTTGGCTCGGGCGGAGAGATAGGATGGAGGCAGGGAGTTTGCCTTGCATGCAGAAGGATGGTGGTTCGAATTCCGGCATCCCATATGTTCCCCCAAGCCTGTCGGGAGCGATTTCTGAGCGTAGAGCCAGGAATGACCCCTGAACACTGCTCGGGGATTTGGACTCTAGGGAACCACCCAACCAGCCAAATCTCAGGGTTCCAAACTGCAATTAATGGAGTTTAATGCAGAGGCTCCAGATTTTAATCACTTGCACTGCACAGGCCCTGAGCACAGGCAAAAACAGAAACTTCATTGAGGATTTAATCTTAGTAGGCCTGGAGAGCACAATTCCATTAGACATATTTCCTTCCTACTCTCTCTCTCTCTCTTTCCTTCTCTCCTTTCTTTCTCTTTCTTTCTTCTTCCTTTCTTCTTTCTTGCTTTCCTTTCTTTCTTTCTCCCCTTTTTTCTTCCCTCCCTCCCTCCTTCCTTCCCTCCCTCCTTCCCTCCTTCCCTCCTTCCTTCCTTCCTTCCTTCCTTCCTTCCTTCCTTCCTTCCTTCCTTCCTTCCTTCCTTCCTTCCTTCCTTCCTTCCTTCCTTCCTTCCTTCCTTCCTCTTCTTTTCTTTTCTCTCCTTTCCTCTACAGGAAAATTTCTATCTGGGAAAAGAGAGTGTAAGCTATTCTACCAATTGGAATGTTCTGGAGTTGCTATGTGCAGTCAGTTAAAGCATCAAACCACTCACTTGCATGAAAGGGTCTTGTCTTCATTGTTTCTGCTGCCTGCAGAGGGGACATCTTTCCTATGAAGACACATCATAAGGTTCCCTGTTGCATTCAGAAGGCGACATCTTCCTGGGCCACCATGTTTCACGGGCTGTTACCTCAAATCAATTCTGAGTAGGATCTAATTGTTCTTTTGATGCTCCCTCTTGACAGAAGAGGTTCAACTGCATTGATTTTGAGAAATCTAACAGTTTATCCCCGTGAGCACTGAAGCAATTTGGGAGCACCGGGCCAAAGCAGAGCAGAGAGCTCCATAAAGTAGCTGCGGAGACAACCACAGTTGTCTACATCACCAGGAAGCAAACCTCTACCAGGGAAGTCCCTATGGCTACCTTGGCATTGACTTTACTCCATGGAGTGTTCCCTTAACACCCAGATGACTCAGCGACAGCAACAACTTGCTTGCAGGGCAGAATGCTCCGCATCTAATGGTGAGGTGAAACTAGAGGACACTCCACATCATCCTGACTTAGATGAAACAGAGAAACCAGAATCTTTCATTACAGAAACTGGATATCAGCAACAGTTAATGCGAGAAAAAATTTCACCATGACCACAGAGAATGACTCGGGGGTTGGACAACCTAGTATGCCTGAAACCCAGAATCAGTCTTATACCGGAAAACTTTAGGGATGCAAACAACAATTGCCACTCACACCATTATTACTGTATTATTTTGTTTGTTTGTTTTGATTTTTTGGGGGGGCCACACCAGGCAACACTCAGGGGTTACTCCTGGCTCTATGCTCAGACATTGCTCCTGTTAGACTCAGGGAATCATATGGGATGCCGGAGACTCGAACCACAGTCCTTCTGCATGCAAGACAAATGCCTTACCTCTATGCTTCTCTCCAGCCTCCTTTATTACTGTATTTCTTTTTAACTCTTATCCTCTTTTCTTTTTTTTTTTTTGTTTTTGGGCCACACCCGGTGACGCTCAGGGGTTACTCCTGGCTATTCGCTCAGAAGTCGCTCCTGGCAGGCACGGGGGACCATATGGGGAACCGGGGAATCGAACCGCGGTCAGACCTAGGTTAGCACAGGCACCTTACCTGCAGCGCCACCGCCCAGTCCCCTCTTCTTTTTTTAAGGAGAGAAGAGCTTACTAAACTTTCTGCTGGTGCTTCAATGAATTTATTGTGAGTCAATAATTTTCAAAAATATTCTTTCCTGGGACCGGAGAGATAGCATGGAGGTAAGGCGTTTGCCTTCCATGCAGAAGGATGGTGGTTCGAATCCCGGCATCCCATATGGTCCCCTGAGCCTGCCAGAAGTGATTTATGAGTGTTGAGCCAGGAGTGACCCCTGAGTGCTGCCAGGTGTGACCCAAAAACCAAAAAAAAAAAAAAAAGTCTTTCCTTTCTCTTCCACCTCTTTAG
>PVKC010045313.1:0-11451 GCA_004027635.1 Crocidura indochinensis | reverse complement strand
GGTTGAAGGGGAAAATAGGTGGGTAGGTACAGAAAGAATAAGTGTTATTCTTCTCATGAGAAATCCAGAATGAAACAGAGTCTGAATGGAACAGAACAGAATGGATTCCAAAACAGGAAGGAGATTTTAATGGCAACAGCCATGCTCAAATCCTGTCTTTCTGCTTCTAGATTTTCCGGTCCAAGATGGGTGACTAACAGCTCTGCTGAACCTCACCAAAGGACACATTGATTTTACTGACGACCTCTATTTTAATGAAGTCCTGTACTGAGAACTGTGGGTGACTGAAGAGCAACAGAAACTTCTCACCCCATTCCTCTGGGGCTAGTTAACACAGGCCACAATAGCAATCTAAGATTGCAATCAAGAGCTCTGGAGTCATCATTTTATTTCAAACTCAAGCTTTGTCAGCTCTCTAAGTCATAATGTCTGCTATGTCTTAATGGCAGTGATAATACCTATATTAGATATTGCTTATGGGTAATTCCAAGGTCATTACTCTAGAGTATTAAGTTTCAAATGAATTTCAACATCTCTGCTGGCATTAAGACACAAACAAGCTTTCTGTCTAGTAGGAGAGACAGACATACATTAACCAAAGTTCAAGGATATAGTGAAACATATAAGTAAGTATGCCTGAAATTCTTAGTAACAGGTTATTAAGAATTAGGATTAACAGTTGGGAATTTGTGAATAGCAGATACTGTAGATTACAACTAGTATATGCCTATTCAACCATCTGTCCATCCACTTGTCCATCTCTCATCCAGGCATCCATCCATCCATCTATTTATCCATTCATCCATCTATTTATCCATCCATCCATCCATCCATCCATCCATTCATCCACCCATCTACTCACTCATCTTTATTTTGGTTTTAGGGCCATACTTAGTGGATCTCAGGGCTTATTACTTGCTCTATAAAGAAGTATTACTCCTAGTGAGGTTATATTGACAACATGTGGTGACAGGAATAGAACTTGTGTTACCCAATTGCAGAACAAGTACCTGATCCTCCCAGTGGTTCCCAAACTATTGCCCGAAAGCCACATATTGTATTTGTTCCCATTTTGTTTCTTCACTTCAAAATAAGATATATGCAGTGTGCATAGGAATTTGTTCATAGTTTTTGCTTTTACTATACTTCGGTCCTTCAACAGTCTGAAGGACAGTGATCTGGCCTCCTGTTTAAAAAGTTTGAGGACCACTGCCTATTGCTCCAGCTTTCCACTTATCCACCTTTACCTACCTTCCTTTCATCAACCCTATCATTTTTATATGGATCCTTTTTGGATTCAATCACTATTTAACTCTTGTTCAGCTAAGGCTATTGATAATCTGTGCCATCACTATGTGGTGGTTTTTCAAGTTCAAGTTGCTGTGGAAACAAGCTGGAGAGCCTAGATAATTAAATAGTCTTTATATTCTAGGAGGTCTCTTTTTTGTACTTCTACTGATAAGGGCATTCTTCACTGATCACAATTTTTATGCCACACTGGGAAACAGAATCCCAAGGATAAACCCAGGCTGATAAAAGAGCTAAAAAGGCCACCCACAGAATGGGAGAAACTATTCACCCAATATCCATCAGATAAGGGGCTAATATCTAAGATATATAAGATACTGACAGAACTAAACAAGAAAAAAAATCTAACCCCATCAAAAATGAGGAGAAGAAATGAACAGACAATTTCTCAAAGAAGAAATACAAATGGCCAAAAGGCACATGAAAAAATGTTCCACATCACTAATCATCAAGGAGATGTAAATCAAAACAACAATGAGGCACCATCTCATGCCACAGAGACTGGCACACATCACAAAGAATAAGAACAATCAGTGCTAGCAAGGATGTGGAGAGATAGGAATTCTCATTCGTTGCTGATGGGAATGAGGTCTAGTTCAGCCTCTATGGAAAACAATATGGAGATTCCTCAAAAAAAAAAAACCAACTGGAAATTGAGCTCCCATATGATCCAGCAATACCTCTCCTAATGAACATAAAAACATAACACAAAATATCTTCTGCACACCCATATTCATTGCAATACTATTTACAATAGCCAGGATCTGGAAACAACCCAGATGCCTGACAACAAATAAGTGGCTAAAGAAATTGTGGTACATATACACAATGGAATACTATGTAGCTGTCAGAAAAAATGAAGTCATGAAATTTTCCTATAAATGGATGGACATGGAAACCTAATAGTTTCCTAATGCTGAGTGAAATAAGTCAGAGGGAGAAAGATAGACACAGAATAGTCTCACTCTTCTATGGGTTTTAAGAAAAATACAAAACATTATTGTAATGATACCCTGAGACAATAGAGATGAGGACTAGAAGGTCCAGCCCACAATATGAAGCTTACCACATAGTGGTGAGTTCAGTTAGAAAAGTAACTGCACTGACAACTACCATGACAATGGTAGTGAATGAGAAAAATAGAATGCCTATCTTGAATACATGCAAGGTATGGGGGATGAGGGAGATGGAGGGCATTGGTGTTGGGAACATTGCACTGGTGAAGGGAGTATTCTTTATATATTTATATAAAATATATATAATATCTATAAAATCCAACTACAAACCCACCCATGCCTGTATTCGAGACAGGCTTTAAAAAAAACTTTGTTTAAAGTTAATAAAGAATAACTTAATGAAGAATAAGAAAAATTACCACTTGGAATATAAGGGAATCCTTAACATAATAAAAACTATATTTCAAAACTCTACAAAGGGTATCAAATTTGGTAGAAAATTCTAGTTACATTCCCTATTTCAATAGTAGGTTTTAGCTAGATTAAAAATAATAAGAGGTAGGCCATAGGGATAGCATGGAGGTAAGGTGTTTGCCTTGCAATCAGAAGGTTGGTGGTTCAAATCCTGGCATCCCATATGGTCCCCTGAGCCTGCCAGGAGCAATTTCTGAGCATAGAGCCAGGAGTAATCCCTGAGCACTGCCGGGTATGACCCAAAAAACAAAATAAACAAATAAATAAACAAACAAATAAATAAACAAAAATAAAGGTGGAAGAATAAGGTTTAAACTAAAGAGCTAAACCTCACTATTTGTAGATTAAATAATATCCCAGATAGAAAAACAAATATAATAAATAATATAAGTTAATAAGTGGTTGGGAAATTCAACATTAAGTCCTACTAATAAGTAATTAGCAAGACTTTTGAATAAAGATTAATTTTAAAAAATCAAGTTTTTTCTTGTCTATGCCATCAATACCAACTTCAGCATATACAAGTGCTATTACTATAATAACAACATTGGAGAAGAATGTGTATCCAGGTTTCTGGGGATGGTCCATCCCCAGAAACCTGGATACACATTCTTCTCCAATGTTGTTATTATAGTAATAGCACTTGTATATGCTGAAGTTGGTATTGATGGTATAGACAAGAAAAAACTTGATGTTTTAAATTAGTTGGAATTAATGTAACATGATATGCTAAAGATATTATAAGGATTTAAGCTTCAGTAGGTTGAAGTACATGCTTTTTATACAAGAGTCTTAGATTCAATTCCTAATATCACATAGTCCTCCAAGCCACTACAGAGAATGGCCCTTGAGCACTGAACCAGGGAGTAAACCTTAAATACATATAGGTGTAGGTCTCCCCCTCCAAACAAAACAAAACAAAACAAGACATTCAAAAGATTCAATAATTTAAAAATAATAAAATAATAATAATAAATAAAAGAATATAAAAGAATAAAAAATAATTTAAAAATATTCCTTTTGGGACCAGATAGATAGTTACAGGGTTAAGGCAATTTGCCTTGCATGCAGCTAACCCTAGTTAGATCCCCAGTCATCACATATGGTATCCTAAACATTTCTTGAGTATAGGTCAGGGGATGACCTCTGAGTGCCACTAGATGTGACCCTAACTGCACCTTCCCACAAGAATTTTCTCTTTATTGAAGACCTCACAAATAACAGTTTGGGGGAATCTTATTAATGCTTAGACTGCAAGGGAATAAAGTCAAGAATAAATTCATGGGGCTGAAGCAATAGCACAGAGATAGGGCATGTGCCTTGCATGCAGTCAACCTGGGACAGACCCGGGTTCGATTCCCAGCATCCCATATGGTCCCGTGAGCTTGCCAGGAGCAATTTCTGAACACAGAGCCAAGAGTAACCCCTGACTGCACCCAGGTATGCCCCCCCCCCAAAATTATATCTCCTAAAGTGGAGATATAAAGAAGATATATAAAGATATCAAGAAGAAAGTGGATAATAGAGTGGACAACAGGTAATGTGATGCTTAAACATCTCACTAATAGGATACAGTCTAAGAAAAACACATGAGACTGGAAAAAATTAGAAAGACAATACTCTGTAGAGAACTATGTCCCCTTTCCACTCCTAAATTCATATTGAATGTGACCATTTTAGAGAGACAATTTGAAAAGGGCCTATGACAAAGGTCAGAGGGCAGGAATCTAATCCAAAGGATCTCTTGTCTGTGTGAAAAGCCTGGGCTTCTGATTTATGCACACACAGAATAAAAATCACACAGCACAGCAAGAGGCAGAACATTCAACTTCAAGTCAGGAAGGAGGCTCTCACCAGACGCAACACCTCTGGGTAACTTGATCTTGGACTTCCAGCCTCTTATTGTGAGAAAGTAAAATGCCTGTTGTTTAAACCACCCAGTTTGTGATAAGTTGCAATGGTAGCCCAAGCAGACTAACAGAAACGGATACCCCTCATGATAGGAAATTGGAAGAGAGCTATGTTGTTTTGTTACTGGAATGAATCTGGCCTGATCACACCATCTGAGAGAAGAATCTGGAAAATATTTAGGTAAAGTAAGTAAGCATTTCCTTCTGGATATCATCCTCTCCCAGATCCTAACAGGAATATGTCCAAGGAGAAATACAATCACCAGATGCCAAATTGTAAAGAAACAAATAAAGAAAAGAAAAAGGCAAATGAAAACAAATCATAGACTCTGACACTAGGACTGAGGTTAATTATGGAGTGGGGGCATGGATTGAAATAGTGGGGTGAGTCTAGTAGATTGTATTGAGGGGATATTGGCTATTGGGTAATTGGGGTGCTACCAATGTAACGCTACAATAGTCTTGTAAGCCTATAAATTACTGTAATAAAAATTGCAGTTGTGACAAAATAATAATCTGGACACATTTTAGACAGAAAGACAGTGCAGGGCCTATCTCTCCTTCAGGGGAGTGAAATGATGAATAAATGAGATAAAAATAAAATAAAGCACAAGGAAGTACCACTCTGTGGTTCATGAGAGTGAGCATGAACTGGCATGGCAGCAACAAAACCTACTTGATATCTAAGTAAAGAAGAAGAAAAGACTGGCCAGACACCACACAGCAAGGGCCTGATGGGAGCCAGATGATTCCATTCCCTCACACCTTCCCTCCCTGTGATGATGAGCAAGGCATAGGTTTAGCTTACTTCTCACTAGGCCAGAATTTCTATCTATCTGGGTGTCCATCAGGCCAGCCCAGGGCTGCTTTTGCAGTGTTGAGAGCAAGGACAGCACATTGATGAGAACCAGGAGCCTCCAGAGTAGATGCATTTTTAGTTCCGGGACCTGTGGGTGTCAAAAAGGATCAGATGGTGCCCAGGAAGATAGCTGCTGGGGTGACTGCCTAAATATATGTGCCCATGGTTTTCTATGGGAAGATGACACCAGAATGGGACCCTAGCATGCTATCCTGATAGGCAGCTGCTCCTGGGGTGTGCTCACATAGTGAGGGTGGCAGGTGGAACCAGGGAGAGGCCAAAGCTCCAGAGGAAGGCCTTGTTGCTTAGACACCCAGTGGGGCCCACTATTGGGTCATTTAGCAAGCTTCTTCTCTCAAATCCTACTCTTGCTAGATGCCAGTGACTCTTCAATGAATGAATGAAGATAAGTAACCCAACATACAACCCTTTGATTGTATTAGAGTTCTTTATTGGTAAAGTCTTCCTCAAAGCGACCTCAGTGCTTGCTTACCATACACTAAATCCTACTGAACATTTGTGGCGTGACTAGGCAGTTGGCACTATGAGGAATCTCTCTCTAAATCTCCCACCAACTTGGAAGTTTCTTCAGGACAATATATTAATCATATTGATTCTCCTGTTTCTGGTGGCCATCCCCTTCCCATGTTGACTACATGGCAATCCTCATGAGGTTTTTTTAACTGAAACAAGTATCACTGATAAGGGAGTGAGTCTGAAAAGTAGAACCAAGGAGTTGTTGAAAGGAAAGTTTTATTGTTGACTACAAGTAAGAAAATGGGAAATCACTCTCAAAGAAGTACCAATCTTCCAGGGAGATTTATATATTCTGCTGAAATCCATAAGCCAGGGCTTGGTTGAAGATATCAGTCCTCAGCGAGGAAGGTCTTTATTGTATAAAAGCAGTGATTGATTGTTCATGCATATTCACACTTTGCATATCCACAACATGTTTTTCTTAGCAAGCTAAGCGTATGAGTTTTTGAGTGGGTGGGATGTTTTATTAAGACTCTTGAGGAGGGTGGGCAAAAAAAAAGACTCTTGAGGGTGACTAGTATCAAAACCCAGGGTCTGGCCAAAACCAAATCTGTCTTGAGTGAACTGGAGTCTCTATGGGGAATTAGCCTGCTTATGGTTATGATCATTGGGGTTCTGGAAAAGAATGCCTTCTACAAACACAAAATGTTTTTGCTACATGATTAAAAAGACCCACTATCTCTGACAGAATAAGAGAATTACTAACTGATTAGCTGGCTGGCTTTGGCTGTGGTTTAGAGAGAACAGGAAGTTTGAAGAGAATGCATCAGTTAACCTTGATGTTCTGGGGCTAAGGGTCAGTTCAACTCCCTCTGTCCTAACCATCTCAAGATAAGGCACCATAACTATATAAATGGCTACTACCAAACCTCTCAGAGCCTCTCTGAATTCTCTTTCCTTATCTCCCTCAATCCACCTTCCAGGGAATCCCACATATCTAGAATTTGAACACATTGAAGAGTCTATGGCCATCATTATCTTGGTTTGAATTACAATTGAAACGCCTGCCTGGTTTCTTCTCTGATCACTTCCAATCTCTTTTCCACCCAGCAATCTGAGAGATCATTTTAAGACCAAAGTTAGATCCTGGCAAGGCTCTGCTCAAAACTGCCTGGGCTCTAAGCAAAATTCAGGTGATGCCTCTGGCCCTGCAAGCTCCCCTGGAGCTTCTTTGACTTCACCCCTCACTCTATCCCTGACTCAATCCTCTGCATGACACAGATGTGAGGAGGGGTCTGGATCCCACAAATCTATTGTGAGTTTTGAGACATAAGCCACCTTTTATTTCACTGTTCTCCACTGGCAGGAAGTGGGATGTATAGGGGGTCCTTTGCAATTTTCACAGAGCTCTGCAGCAGTCTTGGGCCTTTGAATTCTTTTTTTGCTTTTGTTTGTTTCTGATGCATGGGTTGGCTTTGGGATTCTTAAGATAGTATACAGAAAGCATTAGTTCAGGGTGATGGCTTTTCCCCATCTCAGGTCCCTTTCAGGATTCACGCTCCACTGGGGGATGTTTGTAGAATATCAATTACTTTGCAATGCATTTTTCTAGTCTTCCTGGTCTTGTGTAACCAGTTGGAATTTTGCTATTTTTCTTGTCCAGAAAACAGAAGAGTAGATACTGTAGGGAGGAGTAGGCCTGTTGTCTTTGGCTCTTTGGGGGTGGATGAGCTCTCAGATCCTGTTCTCAGGGCCACTGAATCTAAATAAGTGACTATGCAGAGCTGTAAACTCTCAGAATCTGAAGCAAGACCAGGAAGCAGGAAAGAACTGTTGGGGCTGAGGGGTGGCTTAGAGTGGGAGTCAGTTTGATGTCACATCATGTGGATTATACATGCTTGGGTTTCTGTATCATTCAGATCCCAGGAAGGATGTTGACTTTCCCTCTGAGCAGACTTGGTCTCCAGATCTGTGGATCACATTTTCTAGATACATTTAAACTAGGTACATTTTCTTTATTTGTGTAAAGTCTATGCATATTTCCTCTCATGAGTAGGAAGAGGATGATAGCACTGAGCTCAGGTCTGAATTCACGATTTAAAGCTCAGAACCATGATCAAAGGGCATCCCTCATCTCTTTGAACCTCACTTCATTATCTGAAAACTAAAGGAGAAGGTAGTAGAGATAGATGGCCCTAGAGGACAAAGAACAAAAGTGCGTGTTGAGACCACCAAAAGCATAAGACCTGTAAGAAACCATCTCTTTATGAGAGCCTCTTTATGAGAGCCAAGAACAACGATGTGTTGGGGAGGAAGCAATGAATTGCAGTGAAGGCCTTGGTGTTCTAAAGCAATGCTTAGAAGCTAAGAGCCACATATGGTCCCAATAAGGTCCAAGGATACTCCAAGCAGAGCCACAAATGAAAATTCAGTTAATAGGACAGAGAGTCACAGGATGAAAATAAGATTAGAAGGAAGGCACAAACCTTGAAGATTTCTTTGTGTCTCTTTTTTTGTTAGAACAGGCATTTATCCCAAATTTCTCTAAACCACTGGATTCCCACAAATTTCATTCAAGTGCTAGGACCCTGAGTGTTTGAGAGTTTTCTCTTGCCTGCTTGCTAATGTGTGTTTTGCTAAGTTCTTCTCTCTTGAATCTAATGAGCATAATGCTAACAATGTACTGGAAACTTTTTCTGAGAACAGTCTGGTCAAGAATCTAGCAGGCTCTTGTGGTAGAGAGCAGGGTTACTAACTAATCACAGGAAAAACTATTCACACACGAAACCTAAATTTGACCATGGCTATCAGAGAAAACTAACAAAGATGTCTTTTACTGAGAACCAACCTCAGCTCCAGCAAGCAGATTATAGAAAGACAAAGGTACCAAGAGACAAAAGATTAATAAGCAGTGCAGTTGTTTTAAAGACAATGCAATATATATATAATTTATGTAAAGTTATGAGACAGGAATCAAGGTAGTGATAAAAACAAAGGAGAAGAGTAGAGGAAAGTAGGCTGAAATGACTGTTGAAAGCGTTCATTGCTAAGACTTGATCATGAATACTGATTGAGGGTTTGCTGATCACAAAATACATTCTAGATTAACTGAGGGTAAGTTGTTTTAAAGAAAGGGGGGCTTAATTATCTAAAACTGCTGAGGAAATAGAAGCTGTGACTCATGATGTTTTTGGAAATGTTTGGTAGTACAAGGGAATAAGCTGAGATAGATTTTCTACCTTGTAAAAGGTAGGTTTGTACCTTGAAGTGGGTTTTTTTCTCATAAACCACAATCATGTAAAGAGTTCTTCTCTACTGTGTCTCAGAGGATGAGACCAACACTCGCTTTACAGAGAAGGAACTGTGGTCAAGCGGGGTCAGCCAACCATATCACAAAAAAATCAGTTCAGAAAGCAAGTCAGCATGACAGGATGCTTATTTAGTTTGAGGGAAACTGAGACAATGGGCTCAGGTTGTTCAATATATAATTACTTTATTTAAGCACCATGGTTGCAAAATTGTTCATGATTAAAAAATTTTTTTCATGATTGAGTTTCAGTCATACATATACACTACCCTTCACCAGTGCACATTTCCCACGACCAGTGATCCCACTTTCCCTCCCACCTTTTCCTCCTCTCCTCCTCCTCTGCCTCTGGGATAGGTATTTTACTTCTCTCTATATATATTCTTCTTTTGACATTGTGATTTGCACTATTGCTAAAGAAAGGATATCATGCATATCACTTTATCACCTTTTAGCACACAGTTCTTGTCCTGTCTAGAGTGATCAGTTCCAACTATCAAGGGCTTGGTTTTTTTAATATTTCTGAGATGAAGGCTAACTCATTCCAGGTATCCTCCATCACCTGTCAAACTTTTGTCATTCTGGACAAAAGATAATGATATAGGCCTACCATCATGTCAGGCAATCATTATCATCTCACTCCACTCAGTGTTATAGAAACAGGAGAGTCCATGGATTAGAACTACAAAAACATTTATTGTAGGAAGATTACAATGAATCAATACATGGATCATGGTGGGGATTTACAGTTGAACAACCTGGATATCCGGAAAGGTAGAACCTCTTCAAATTCTATGTGAATGATGAAATTTGAGGAAGCAACTAAATAATAAACATGTGCACTATAAAACTGTGGTGTGTGGCAACCATTGAGGCAGGAGACCAGCCAAGAGGACTTAATTCTGTGTGATATAAATAATAAAGATATTAGTACACTCATAGCCTTTTTTAAAAGTTTAAAATTAAAGAAGTACGATTTACGAAGTTATTGGTATTTGAGTGTTTTACATTTAATATTTCAATATCAATCTTACTACCAGTGTCAACTTTTATCACTAGTATTCCCATATTCCATCATCTCCATCCCCTGCCTGCTACCTTGAGAGGCACGTTACCGAAAAATTGGTGGTTGTGACTTAGATCTCATGTTTTCAGTATTGTTCAGTCTATACTTTGGATTTATAGTCATACCACTATTCCACATCATCAAGATAACCTAAGGCCTGAACCCTCTTCCCATTACTTCCCTTTCTCATTTTCCTTTCCCCTTGATTTCATTCCTTCTCTGTCCTTCCCTGTAAGCTCTGGGGTCAAAGTTGATCTAGGCATTCTTTCTTTTTACTACTTATATTTTTTCTTTTTTGTTGTTGTTTTTGTTTGTTTGTTTGTTTTTGGACCAAACCTGGCGTCGTTCAGGAATAACTACTGGTGTTGAACTCAGAAACCACTCCTGGCAGTCTCAGGGAACCATATGGGATGCCAGGGATTGAACCCAGATTGACTTCGCGCAAGGCAAATGCCCTACCAACAGTGTTATTGCTATAGTCCCATTTACGTACATTTCTTCATGCAAATTATTCATAGCTTTCCTACGGAGGTTGTAAGGGGAGCTGAGAGACTTCCCCCCTCTCCACATGGTACCACACATGGTGCTGAACACTTCCCTATCTGCTCATTATGAGCCCTATCCCTGGATAATAATAATTCACTATTCTCTGGATCCACTTTCATCAACTATATAGATTTTACTCTTCATGTTAACCAGATGTCAAATGCTGCCAGATATCCTGGTTAGCCAAAAAAGGATCTCAATGTTAACATTGATAATTCATTCATATTGACAATATGCTTCCTGACAGAATCATATATTATTAAGAACTGAATATGATCAGGGAACATAGGAGTTCCTGTGATTGGTAGAAATATATAAGTATTGGTAGGAGTGAAATGAAATGCGCTAGGTCTCCCAAAGTTTCACAACTAGCACCAAATTAGAGTTTCTAGCATAAAATAGCAGCTATTATTCATATTTGAGTATCAGGCACTTGAACTACATACATCTCATTCAAATAAAAATGTATTATATATACGTACTACATATAAGATATAAAGACAATTGCAAATGGGACATTTAAACATGCATTTCATGTTATATTTCTA
>PVKC010045312.1:0-11452 GCA_004027635.1 Crocidura indochinensis | reverse complement strand
AAAAAAAAAAAAAAAAAAAAAAAAAAAAAAAAAAAAAAAAAAAAAAAGAAAGAAAGAAACGAAAATAAGAAAAAAATATATAACCATAAATGGGGACAACAACTTCAATACCCACACCAAAACAAAGAAATCGACAAAAACTAGATAGGTAAATAAAAGTAAGAAAAAATAATAATACAAAATGAAGATAAAAAATAATACATAAAGAAAAAATGTTTTGTGCTTTTTGCCCTTTTTTCCCTCCTGCACTAGCACAGTAAATGTTGGGGTCATTCGAAAAGTAATTCACTTGGCCTAAGCGTTGTGGGGTTTCTCCACCCTTGAAGTATATTGTCACGGGATTAACTATAGGCTCTGTTCAGGTTCATTTACTCTCCCGGTGGTGCTTTCATGGTGTTTGGAAGACTTCTACTCCATCTTGGGTGATGACATCAGACCTCTGTATCTAGAGATCTCAGTATCTGCATAGGTTCAGGAGTGGGACTTATGATGAAGTCTTTCTTTGTGGTTCTAGAAGTTCTGTCCCCTCGGTGTCATTTTAATCCATCTCCTGTGGTTGGTGGTTTTGATCTTTACACTGATCCTAGGATGGAACCTAGGATAGCGTCTTTCATTGTGTTTCCAGAAGCCCTTTTCCATTGGAATTGTCTCTGTCAGACCTTTGGAACTGGGGATCATGGTTGTTGTGCGAGTCGTAGTTCAAATCCTAGACTAGGGCTTTTTTCAGTCGTGAGCATTAGTTTTTTATAGTTTATATACTTTAAAGTGTATGTATTTTGATTAATAATATATCATTTTGGGGCCCGGGAGATAGCATGGAGGTAAGGCGTTTACCTTTCATGCAAAAGGTCATCGGTTTGAATCCCGGTGCCCCATATGGTCCCCCGTGCCTGCCAGGAGCAATTTCTGAGCATGGAGCCAGGAGTAACCCCTGAGCACTGCCGGGTATGACCCAAAAACCAAAATATATATATATATATATATATATATCATTTTAAAACAATATATAACTTTATGTATATTACATTTGGCAAATTTTAATCTCTTCTAATTTTTATACTATTGTCATATTTTACTTTTATATATATTGAAATTTCAAAACGTATTATTTTACTTTAAGTACCCAAGCTTGTAAGTGAAAAAAATAATTATATACTTACTATATAGGTATATAAATATCCATATATTTCCTCTTTTTGGTGGGCGGTTATACCCAGCAGTATTCAGGACTGCCTCTGGTGAGACCTTCTCTAATGAAAGTAAATTATACCAGGACTGAGACCAAGGTGAAGAGAGGTACCAAGGGTAATTAAAGAAAAACATAAAGAGTTTAAGAAGAGTGATCTAATAAGGCAAGTTTAGTTCTGGTGATCCCCAGACAAGCAGCACCACATCACAAAGTGGGCCTGAACATTGAATTTTCAGGCCTACAGATAAATATCACTGAGTGTGACCCCTGAGCATTGCTTTAGGAGTGCCCTACCAACCAAAAAAGTTTTGAGTGGGCTAGAGAGATAATATAAATATTATGATGGCTAAGGCTCTTATCTTTCTTGTATTTGACAGAGATTTGATTCTGGGCACCACATGATTCCTCTTGCATTACTGGGTATGTCTCCCCAACATACAACACATCACGATTTACCAATATAATGTAGGATTTGTGTGTGAGGCCTCCTTGAGTCTTACCTCCAACACTGTGAAACAAAAACATAAATAGATACATATTATGTTAATTTTATTTAAAATACAGTTCTCTCCTCCACAATGACCCCTTTTCCATTTTACCCCCTCTTTTCCTGTCCTCATTTTTGGAAATCTTTATTTGGTCTTAGAGTCAAAATTTAATTTGTTTTAATAAGTTTTATGTAGGGCCCGGGAGATAGCATGGAGGTAAGGCATTTGCCTTTCATGCAAAAGGTCATCGGTTCGAATCCCGGTGCCCCATATGGTCCCCCGTGCCTGCCAGGAGCAATTTCTGAGCATGGAGCCAGGAGTAACCCCTGAGCACTGCCGGGTGTGACCCAAAAACCACAAAAAAAAAGTTTTATGTAGTATTAAAAATAAAATAAAAAAGTAAAATGGAGAATAGACTAACATTCATAATATTCTCAGTTTATATTTAACTAGGTATCTAGAAAGTATTTGTTTTGACAATTTTTAATTAATTAAATATTATTTCATTTTAACCATTAATTGTAACTTTTATGGTGCCTTTTAATTTTCACCAAGATACAGAAATTTATACTATACTAATATTTTCTAAAAACTAGATAAAACATAACAAATACTAGAAGAATATATAGGAAATTGATAAAACATTGACTCAGGTGGTAGGATTTAGTTTGGTATTTTAAACTAAATACTTCCACCTTTAGTTTCAATTTCTGAAAACTTTAGTCTATTAAAAATTTGTTTTTTGGTTTTGGATCACACCTGGCAGTGCTCAGGGGTTGTTGCTGTCTTTGCATTCAGGAATTAATCCTGATGGTGCTTGGGGGACCACATAGGCTTATCGGAGATTGAATTCCAGTAAGGTGGATGAAAGGCAAGTACTCTATTACCCACAGTACCATCTTTCCTGACCCTATAATTTAAAATTTTTATCATAGTATATAAACTAAATATTTTGAATTTCTATTAATTTTTTTTATAGAAAGCAAGCCAAAAACAAGGTTTGAGGGGGCAAAGTTTGAGTAAAAGGGAAATGGGGCAAGAAAAATGCCAGAGTATGTGCTGTGAAGCATTATTATACTGTGTCAAATAAGAGTTGCAAGACTTTTTCCTTCAGAAAATCCATAATATGAAAAGAAGGAAGTCCATGAATGCTAACAAGAGAAAGAAAAGAGGAGATAGGTAAGGAACTTTCAAGACATGAAGGTTTTGTAGACCAGTAGATAAAGAAGGAAGGAATAATAAAATATAGAAAAAATGGCATCAAATAGTAAGGAAGGACATTAGACAACTATCTCAAAATCCTGTAGATGGTGCAGGATGTTTATTTCAGAATTAGTTAGACCTGAATCTAAATTCATATTCCATCACATAGAAGTTGTGTGTGATACAGGGGAAATAAAATGATTTGTCTAGGCTATATTTTTATATCTGAAATGAAGAAAAAAGTTGTTTTGAGAAATCTGTTAACTTAATGAGATTGCCTAGCACTCGGTATATATTGTTTCCCTCTATTCCACTTTTGTTATCTTATTAAATTTTATAAAAACTTATATTACTTCATCAGTATTTGTTTCTAGGGATATGGAGACATTGGAGTGGAGGAAAAAACTGAGTATTTTTCCCCAACATAAATGGGAAATGAACAAGTGACTTAAATTCCTGATAGCATCTATTCTCATTGTGGCTAACGGAGAACTCTAATTTTACCATTTTACAGATACAAAGATCTTAACATGCCTCCTCTTGAAAGTGACTCACTCTTTTTCAGATTACTTACCTTCAGTCATATTATCTCTGCAAAATTCTTTTGCTTTATATTAAAAAGGTGACTTAATTAACTTGTTTGTTCATGTTTTCTGATAATCAGGCATAGCTTAATATGATTCAAAACTAGAATCTTTAATTGCCCTGGTAAAGTGGTCATGCACTCCAAGAGGTATGGAACTACAAGAGTTTGGTGGCTTGGAAGCTTGATGAGGTTTATTTATGGAGCCAGGACATTTCTATACCAGAGTATATTTGGTAAGACTTGGGGCTACTAGGCCTTTAGGCAGAAAGGGATGTCTGTCCAACTCTATTTTGAGAAGGCCTTAGAATTCTCAACCTGGATCCATCTACCTGGGACAATTCAATTCCATCATGTTCTTTTTGAGATCAGTTGTGGAGCTGGAATGTTTCTATGCTGGAAGTTGTTTTCTGTATAACTTTCCTGGCGAAGAGCTTTGCTCTAGAACCTTTTATTTTTCCTGTACTTCTTATCTTTCAGGCAGAGTATCTTAGTCCGAAGACATCTGAAGTGATCAGTTAATATCCATGGTATATTATTAAATTGCTAGGTAGTTAAAAATAAAACCTAAAGAGAGATAACAGAAATGTGAAAATACTTTAAAATCTGTGAAGGATCTTCCCATTTATGGAACTAGAATGGTTTTCTGCACCAACACCAAGAATCGTACTTCTACCAGGGAAGGCTCTAATGTTACTATGGCACCAAATTGCTACAGAGTGGGTTTATATAACATCCTGAGGACTTGGAAACAGCAACAACTTGCTTTCAGGGCAGGGTTCCCTGCATTGCCACCTATCGGTGAGATGAAACCACAACTTTTACAGGGACTTTGGGGTTAGACAACTCAGTATACTCAGAGTCTTTGATTGGTCTTATGACAGGATGTTTCATGAATAGGATCTCCTTGTTTTTAAGTCAAAGGTCAAAGGTCTTCTTATTTTTTTCTTTCTGTTTTTCTCAACTCTGGCTTCACTTATGCAAAACAAACAAAAAACCCAACAACGAACAAACAAACAAACACACAAAACAAAAAACCTGCGACACACATCCTTTCTTTTTTTTTTCTTTCCTTTTTAAAATGTTTTATCTCTTAAATAGGAGCACCCACTTTTTTAATAAACCTTGGAACATGGCTTACTTTGTTTTACCACATATTTCTGAACTTTTTATTTAATAAAACTATGAAGAAAGGAAAGAAGAAAGGCTGGGGAACAGGATCAAGTGGTCTCAGATGCATTGGTAGAGCAAAAGAAAGTACAGAACTCAATATCCAGGCCAAAGTCAACAACAATATACTCAAGAGACCTAAACTTTGACCATCTAAACTTAAATACTGATAGGCCAGGGGGCAAAGGTGGAGGTAAAGGATGCACTCTGAATTCATTGGCGGAGGGAGAGCAACACTGGTGGTGGGAATGGCCCTGACTCACTGTATATTTGAAATTCAACTATGAAAGACTTTGTAAATCATAATGGTTTCAATAAAATAAAAATTATTTAATTTATTTTATTTTTGGTTTTGGGGCCACACCCGGTGATGCTCAGGGGTTATTCCTGGCTAAGTGTTCAGAAATTGCCCTTGTCTTGGGGGACCATGCGGAATGCCAGGGATCAAACCAAGGTCTGTTCTAGGTTAGCCACATGCAAGGAAAATTGCCTATGACTTGTGCCACTGCTCCAGCCCCACAATAAAAAAATTTTAAGAAAATCTATGAGGGATCTTGTTTTAAATAAGACACCTTTTTGTTAGATTAAAAAGAAGCTTTTATGCAGTAAGAGGAATCCTGGCAGAGCATGGATTATTACTGGGTATGCGTATCTGAGTGACTGGTATTTTTAGAAACATTTTTCCCCAGTAGCTCATATATTCCAGAATTTAAACAGACTGTCATATCACTTTTTATCATTCTGATGAAAATGTCATATCTAAAACTTTTGTTTAAAAAACAGTAACGAGGGGCCTGGGAGATAGCATGGAGGTAAGGCGTTTGCCTTTCATGCAAAAGGTCATCGGTTCGAATTCTGGTGCCCCATATGGTCCCCCGTGCCTGCCAGGAGCAATTTCTGAGCATGAAGCCAGGAGTAACCCCTGAGCACTGCCGGATGTGACCCAAAAACCAAAAAAAAAAAGTAATGATATACAATACAATGGTATTCTTTTATGAATTGTTAAGTGAAAGAAGCAAAAACAAAGTGTAAGTGACTATAATTTAGAAACCTTCATATAAGAAAGCTAGAAAAATAAGTGAGTTTACATTTGTTAAAGAAGAATATAAGGCAAATAAACAAAATAAATAAGATTGTTTATGTAGAAAGTAGGAGGAGAAAAGTGGAAAACAGTGTATGTGGGAAAAGACAATGAAAGAAGAAAGAAGATACAGAGGAGTGACTTTGCTCTGAACATAACTTTTTAGTGTGGTTCTGACTTTTAGAATCATGTTAGTGTTTTGTTTACTTTGATAAGCACTCAGGATGAGGGAAAATTAAACATGAAATTTAAACCAAAAGAATGAAACTATTACATATGAATATCATAATCACAATGAATGAGATAGAGAAGGAAAGAATTAACTTAAACAACTTGGGAAACAGTTTTTCATTACATGTTGTAGTGTAAAAGATTATGAAAAGACTGAACACAGATAATTTTCTTTAGTTAAAGCTTGTTTTCCCACATGGGTAATTTTGAAATGTTTGTAATTTTGAAATGATTTTATGTGTGTTCTAGAATCTAGAATAAATAAGAAAATACACTAGAGATAAAGAAAACCAAATGTTGACTGAAGAGATAGCTCAACAGACTGGAGCACAAGCTTTAAATGCAGGAGACCTTGGTTCAATCTTCTGCTCCTTGTACAAATCCTGAAGTAGCTAGCATTGCCCCACATGGATAAAAAAACAACACCAACAACAAAAATGACAAGTTATTTTTTCACTGTCAAATAAAGGAACTACAAGAAGATACAGAAGACTATAATGAACCCTATGATAATAGAGACTGAAGAAATTAAAATGTATTCATTTTTTCTATTTATATACAGTTTATAGGAATAGATACAAATGTTTATCTATTTGGTTAAGTGTGCATGCATACACACACACACACACACACACACACACACACACACACACACACACACATATATATATATTTCCAATATTTTTTTCCACAGAGAGGCAGTGAAAACCAGTAGCTAAAGTTTTGGTTTTAAAGTACTTTTATCAGTGTTTTTCAACACATGGTGTCTTTAAACAGATAGCTAGAGGCATGAGTCTCCTGCCAAAAATGTACCATACTATCTGGGATTTTTCTGCTGAAGATATGTTGTTTATGCTTGTTGTCTTTGTTAGATTCCTAAAGGTTGTCCAGAAAATAGACTGTTTTTGAGCCAGAGTTGGTGTTGCTAAGAACCCTTCCTGGCTCCATGTTTGGGGATTTCTGGGGGGTAACTATGGGGTGCTTAAGAGAACTAAATTTAGTACTCCTGCATACTTAGCTTGCATTCATCCCACTGAGTTATCTCTAGCTTTGTTTGGCCTCTGTAATGTACTTGTAATGTTGGCACGTGTCCATGATTGCTCAATGTATCTCACACTATTCATTTATTATCAACTTTGTCTTCATTTTATTTTGTGGATCCTAGCCAATACCTGGAATGCTATAGCCACAGGATACATTGTTTGTGAGTGAAATAACAATCGTCATCTATAATATATATTCACTTCACTTCACAGAGTTAACAGACTGAGTTATTTCATAGAAAATCATATCATTTTGGATAGGAGAAGAGAGAAACTGATGGAAGAAATAAACAGGCAATAATTTTACTTTTTATTTAACTTCGCGTTGCCTATGAGATCTCATAAATTTGAGTCCAGATTGATTGCTATTCATTCAGTGCTGAGGGTGGTGTTTGTGATCTTGGCCTGTAGCTTCATGCTGTATAATTACCATGTCGATAACAGAGGGTTTTCCATCCTAGGAGAGTGTTCTGGAAAACAAGTTGCCTCTTAATCCATCATTCCTCCTGTTTCTCTGTGGCTGGCCCCATATTTTTTGTAACCTTCCCTCTCAAACATGGGATGTATGTATATAGATAGGGGAAGAAGGAGCTGATCTCACCTCACTTTGGGTTATGGGAATGGGTCTGATTATCTTTATTTACCTTGCCAGTATTGATTGATTGAAGAAATGACTTTGTGCTGCAGTTGGAACTCATGATAAATAAGGAAGGATGTACTAAAGACTTTTTTTTGGTTTGTTTTTGGGTCACACCTGAAAGCACTCAGGGGTTACTCCTGGCTCTACACTCAGAAATCACTCCTTGCAGCCTTGGGGATCATATGGAATGCCGGAATTTGAACCACCGTCCTTCTGCATGCAAGACAAACACCCTACTTCCATGCTATCTCTCTGGCTCCTATGCTGGATACTTTTGGTGAAGTTTTCCTTCATACTTTTGAGAGAGTTTTCCTAAGGTGAACCTCTAGCCTTCCATTGAACGCTTCTATGTGCAGATGTGGTACGAGCTCCTTGTGATATGCTGAAGGCAGCTTGAGGTTGAAGCTAGTCCTCAGAATCTGTCCTTATGTCATTTTATAGATACTTGAGCAAATTAACGTTCTCATTGTTCAGGCTAGTTTGCTAAGTGTCTTCTGTGACTTACAGTGAAAAGTGTCATAACTTGTTTAATAAAGAAGTCTCCAGTTTTGAATAGGGATAAAAATAGAAATAAAGAAAGACAGGCTGACAAGCTGGAAAGCAAAACAGAATTCCCTTCTACTTCTCAAATTTGAACATTATGATAGACTCCTAAAGAACAAATTGTCTTGCTTCAATAGCTTAGTGTAGTGACTGAGGATTTGTATTTCTAACAACTTCCTCAAAGATGCACATGTTTCTGGTCCAGACTCCATATTTTGAGGATCACTCCGTGGACTTTCAGGTGTTTTGCCTTTTATGTTAGGTTCGCTACTGGTAATGGGCAGGGTCATGGTAGCAAAAATGAGTTCTAGCTTTCCAGGAGGAGCCATTGACAATTTAAAGTAGATTAGGCAGGTACAGCCATATCATAAGACAACTTACTAGAACAAAATTGTCATCCAGATAGGGTTCATAAGAAAAGGGTTCATGAATTGAATATTTTTGTTCCCCAGAGGATTTAGTTCTCAGCTCTAAGTATATTCTAAATATTAGAAACAGCTTGACTGTTTACTAAGAGAGCAGCACTATTTGTTCACTTTTGTGGTTGGATGATTTAAGTTAAGAATAACCAGATTGTCAACAGATGAGTGGCTAAAGAAACTGTGGCACATATGCGCGATGGAATACTATGCAGCTATAAGAAAAAATGAAGTCATTAATTTTGCCTATACATGAATGGACATGGAAATTATTATGCTTAGTGAAATGAGTTAGAGGGAGAGAGAAAGAGATACAATAGTCTCACTCATTATGGGATTTAAGAAAAGTAAAAGATACCATTGTAATAATATCCAGAGACAATAGAGATAAGGTTTGAAAGGACCAGCCCATAATATGAAGCTTACCACAAAAATTGTTGAGCACAGTTAAAGAAATAACTGCACCAACAACTATCATCATAATGAGTAAGAGAAATAGAATGCTAGCATGGAGGTAAGGCGTTTACCTTTCATGCAAAAGGTCATTGGTTCGAATCCCGGTGCCCCATATGGTCCTCCGTGCCTGCCAGGAGCAATTTCTGAGCATGGAGCCAGGAGTAACCCCTGAGCGCTGCCAGGTGTGACGACCAAAAACCAAAAACCAAAAAAAAAAAAAAAAAAAAAAAAAAGAATGCCTATCTAGAAGACAGGCAGGGGAGGGGGAGGAGGAATATGCGGGAAATTGTTGGCGGGAAGTTTGCACTGGTGAAGGGGTGTGTGCTATTTTTTGACTGAAACCCAACTACAAATATGTTTGTAATCATGGTGCTTAAATAAATATTTTATTTAAAATAAAGAATTAGTAGAGGATTGTAAGTAAGGAGTGATTGTTAAGTGCTCACCTTGCCTGCAGTAGACCTTTGTTTTGAATTCCTGGCATCACATTCAGATTGCTGAGCACCACTAGGAATGATCCCTGAGCACAGAGCCAGGAGTAATCCCTGAACACCACTGAGTGTGGCTCAATCATCCTCACTCTCCAAAAATAAAATAAGAAATAAATATAATATACAAGAATGGCTAAAACTAATACTAACCCAAAGTGATTACTATGTAAACAGAGAATCAAAAGGTTGCTAAGAAATTCAACAGCTACTCTTCTGGGAAACTGCCAAGCTGACGGCTTCCTCTTTGAAGCCTTAATCACTGATCACTTTCTACTTTTCCTATCAACTGCAAACTAAGTCTTTCATGCTGCCTTACTGGTTTGATACTGTTGTTTTTGCCTTGGTGTATTGACTCCCTCTGTAAATGCCCCAAATCCTAGGTGTTAGTTCAGACAGATAATAAACTACTGCTTTTTCACAGAGAAGATTCTTCCTACTATTTCTATTAACTGCATTTAGACAAATGTCTTTTAAATAAGGAGCACACTTGTTCATTTAAGTATCAGAGTGTGCCCATTCTTTCTTCCAAGCTGCAAACAGTGGTCCTCAATGTGGGGAGGTTCTGCTGTGCCCTCTTGCCTGTGATGGGAGGAAATTGAAAGTTCGAAGGAGTGGCTTTCTCCTAGGCAGGGAGTTGCTGCTTCCTGCAAGCCTCTATTAAACCAGGTGTATTTTTCAGCCTGAGGCAGGGTCAGGCTAGGGCTTTTGGCTTTGAGTTATCCTTGGCCTTTCTTTTGGCATCAGGCTTTGCCAAGTGATTCACACATGCTGGAAATGCAGACAAGCCTGAAGGAGGGACCTTTCCCCTTGCCAGGAATAGATTAAGACAGTCATCAAATCTGATGAACATGATTTGACGCCACTCCTGTGTGTTCACTGAACACATTATATATTGATGCTTCTTCCATGGTTTCAGCATTCTGCTAGGATGAGCCAGAAGAAAGGGTGCAACTATCTCTGTGAATAAATAATTTTTGATGATTTCTAAACTGCAGACCTTCAAAGTGACATTTCTCCAGTACTGCAGTGGAATAGTTTGTTGTTTGTTTTGCATTTTCTGATAATCAAACCCATGTCTTCCACACGTAAAGTATGTACTATTCTACTGTGGAGTTGAATTTTTTATTTATAATAATTGATGGCATCTACACACTGCTTTCCTGCCTTTATATTGCTACAAATTATTAGAAATATCTTTTAAAGATTCTCTCCTATTTTAGAAAAATATAACAAAATACTATGTGTCACAGACAAGAACCAATCAGATAATCAGAGGTTTGATGTCAATATGGTATCTTCTAAAATGTTGAACTTTGTTGTGAAATGTTCTCCAATTTACATATTAAACTAATGCATCTAAACAGGATACTTTCTATAGAACACAAGATTTCACAATGCCTTACATCGATAGTCTTTATGCTCTAAAAATTTAGCCTCATTGGCCATTTAACTATTGTTCAATTTTTTAAGCATATAGTAGGAGATAAGAACAAGTTTTTCCATGTTATGACTTGAGGTCATTGATAATATTCAAAGTAGGGCAACTTGAGGTCCACTTGCTTTGCTTCTCAGGTTAAAAAATGTTTTATGAAGCAATGAACATCTTTTCCCACTTTTTGTTTTGTTTTGTTTTGTTTCACTCCCGATGGCACTCAGGGGTTACTCCCAGTTCTGCACTCAGAAATCGCTCTTCACTCAAGGGACCATATGGGATGCTGGAGATCAAACCCACATTCATCGTCCTGGGTCAGCCACATGCAATACAAACACCCTACCACTGTGCTATCATTCCAGTCCCTAATCTGTTTTTATTTAATTATTAATTTTTTATTATCTAGTCACTGTGAAATGACAAAGTTATTCACGATTGGTTTTAGGCATATAATATTTTAATACTGATCCCTTTACCAGCATT
>PVKC010045311.1:0-11750 GCA_004027635.1 Crocidura indochinensis | reverse complement strand
GAAAAGCCAGCCCACTCTTGGTCATGCCTAGGAGAAGAGTGGGTGCAACATATAGCTCTGAAGTGGGTCTTTCTCTATGTGGTATCTCAAACGGCATGCACAGGGGATTAAGTTCAATCAAAGGAAAATGTTGGGAAGCAAACTGCTACATAATTAATCCCCCTAGTTTCTAAGGGTGCATTGTAAAGAAAGCTATTGCTGATCAAAGGAATAGTTAATAGATCTTCAAAGCTTTTTTTGGTGGTTTATTGCTCGATAAGTTCTTTCAACAGTTCTCTTTGAATAAGTCTATTAAAATGACCCTTAACATAAAAAAAAGGCAAATAATCAACTTGGTATTTCTGAGTGTATTGTTCATGCCTTGGCTTCTTATCTATTTACAAATGATGTATTATACAAATAATGTATTTATGTGTTTGTTTGTGTGTGAACTATGATAAATAAGAGTTGGACTCAGTAAACTTTTACTCCTATTACTTGAACTTTAAGTATATAAATCATAAGCAAATTCTGTTTCAGTAGGGCTGGTACATGCTGTTCTAGATTCTTCATTTCTAAAAGGCAGAAGCTCAGTTGCTGGTCCATGAGCCACACCTGGCTAGAGAGCTCCCCAATACACTTGGATATTTAGCACCCTTATAATGACTTTATTAATAGCAGGCATACTTCATAGCTGTGTTAATGTGGCATTAATGTATTAGATTTCTTTTTTTTTTTTTTTGTTTTTTGGGCCACACCCGGTGACGCTTAGGGGTTACTCCTGGCTATGCGCTCAGAAGTCGCCCCTGGCTGGCCTGGGGGACCATATGGGGCACGGGGGATCAAACTTCGGTCCGTCCAAGGCTAGCACAGGCAAGGCAGGCACCTTACCTCCAGCGCCACCGCCCGGCCTCCCCTTTTCTTGTTTTTTTTTTTTTAGATTTCTTTTATTTATTTATTTTTTCTTTTTGGTTTTTGGATCACATCTGGCTGTACCTGGTGCTTACCCCTGCCTCTGTGCTCAGAAATCACTCCTGGCATGGCACAAGGGAACATATTGGGTGGCAGGAATTAAATTTGGGTTATCTTAATTAAAGGCAAGCATTCTACTTGTAATCTCTCAATGTTGTGGTCAGTAAGTCTCCAACTTTTCTTACACCTGAAGATTGGTAAAAATAGAAGTATCTTATGGACTACTACGGAAGAATATTTATAATAGTACTGTTACAAGACCCAGGTGCTGCATGTAGTGAAAATTTGTGAAATGATTTGTGAAATAACTTCACAAATTCACAGGGAACTTTTGTATAGACCAGTGACTGCAAACCAGATGGTCTTAGTGTCTGGCTACAGCATGAATATCTAATACTGGAAATGATGTTTGAGAGCCATCAATATGGGAGAATACATTTATATGGGGATTTATACACTTATAGTACTTACAGTACTCTGGATTTTATGTGCTTTTTAATTTCTGTTTGATTGTTTGTTTATTGGTTATATCCAGTTGTACTCAGAACTTACTATGGCTCTGTGCTCAGAGAGTGGCAATGTTTGGGCACCGAGGATTGAATCCAGGTTGACTGGGTGGAAGGCAAACACCTTACTTTATGTACCATCTCTCCAGCCTCTGGAATTGGTTTTTACTAACTTTATTTCAGCAGCTGAATGGAGAGGTCATTGGATTCAGGCAACTAAGTGAAAACCAACTGTCTGCTCTCAGAGCAGGAGGGGATCAAGGAATAAAAATGTGAGCAATAAAGCCACCAGTGAGAAGCAAAATCAGTCTGAGGGAATTGCGTGCTGAGTAGTTGGTGGAACTCTGGGGTTGGGACCAAATTCAGTCGCTGGACCTGCTGTGCTGGACAAAGTGAATCTGAGCTTCTTCTGCCTCCTACAGCTCCACTATGAGCGACCCTGATCATCTGGCATTCTCAAATTCATGTGTCACAGCAATGCTGAGTGTGAGGTTGCATTGATCTAAACATGCAGCTCACTGCTGTGATGTTGAAATCCTTCCCCTGGCAGGACACTGAAGCAGATGTGCACAGATGTGGTGAGGGGGGAACCAGTGAATTTGGAAGCTTCTTTAGGAAGGAGACTCAAAGGGGAAGCTAAGTCCATGCTGCCCTGTGGAATTTAAGGAGACACAGTCCTAACTATAGAGGAGACAGATGTGTGTGCCTGGAACTAAAGGAGCCAACTGCTGACAAGGCTTCGAAAGGTCACTGATGGCAGCAGTTATGCTTCCTACCCGGAGAAGGCAAATTTCAGGCAAAAAAAATCAAACTGAGGCTAGACCTCTGTAGGCTTTAGATCAGAACCTGCAGGGACAATTGCTATGAGAATACAGTCCACATGAATCACTTTAGCACATGCAATCTTGCTAAATTATAAAGAACCTGAGGATAGTTTTGTGATTTAGGTACTTTTGTGGGTGAGAGTAAAAGCTTTATAGAAATTTTCTTTTTGGATACTGTAGTCAATACTGCTATCAGAGAGGCTTGGAAAGATGCATTTACAGGTGCTAGTTCTGTTTCTTTAGGATCTAAGAAGTGCTTTTGTGGAAGATGGATTTCCAAGGAGAGGGATGGATTTAAAGGAGGTTGAGGATATTGCTATAATGCCTATAAGAGCAGGGAAGAGTTGCATGAGCATACTTGAGCATATTGAGGACTGAAGACTGTGGTGCTGCTTGGGTCTCTAGGGCCATGCCAAGTAATTCATGGGGACCAGATGGTATTGGGAAATTATACCAGGGTCAGATGCATTGCAAGTTATGAATCCTAACCTTTTATCTGCTGGACCGTTAGAAATGTTTTAACCTACTAGCAAGCAATAATATGACATTAACAACTGATGTTCTCTTTAGAAATCATTTAAACAAGGAATGAAACCATGTAATTCTGTAACTCATGGAGATTTAATTAAAAAATTAAGTGGAATGCTCTTATGCACTCTGAATAGCAAAGGGAATACAGAGGACAATAATTCCATATTTTCAATCTGGAAAATTCAACCTTCTTCAGATCTATGTACTCACCTCTGGAGTTAACTTTTGGAGCCCTTCCTTTTGATGCCTTGATTCTGCTCATCTATCACTTGAGTCACCTATCACTGAGCACTTGGGGTCCCAGAATGAACAAAATCCTCTTCTAGATGTGAATTCTTCTGTTATTGAACCCCCTGAAAACATTCCTCCTTTGGTAGAGATATTATCTCCATAACCCAGTTTGTTCCAATTCTACTTTCACCTAAAAAATCCTGTGCTCCAAATCAGTATGATTCTCTCAAGGGCGGGTGGTGGTGGTGATTGAATAATACACAAGAAGGATCTCTGTGGGGCTGGAAATTTCATTTCTATTTTTTCCTCTAGAAGAAAGAAGACTTCAGTGTCTAGGTAAGTTATAGACACTGAAGTTTAGACACTGGAATACAGGCACTGTGTACCAAGGCCTAGTGGGAACATCTAATAAAAAAGTTATGAGAAGCATTTATTTGTATTTTCTCCAGAAGGCCCATGAGCTATGACTAGAGATCCTTGGCCAATAAGCATCTCTTAGATGGTTCCAAGTGAGGTATAATCTTAGATAGCTCAATATAAGGATCTGAGGATGTGAGGATGTGATAACCTGGCTCTACGGTGTCAGGGACCATTGAGGACTACTTAGTGGCACTCTGAAGGAAATTACAGAGCTACACTGGGTGATGTTCAGGGCCATGAGGAGCTGAAAATTAAACTGGAGTCTGTTATATACCCCTAACCTTTGTACTAATTTCCTCGACATCTGTCTTTCTTTCCTTATAAGCTATACAATATTTATGATATCTGATTAATGATGGTAATTAGAATGCCAATTTCATTCTGAGAGTACACAGATTTGACTTTTACATTTGAGATTTGCCTGTGATATCTGTTTTGACCTCTCCCACCAAGAGACAGCTTAATTGGTGAGGGAACAGTGCTTGTCTTCTTACTTTTATCTATATGTGTATATGTGCATATATGTATTTTTCCCATTTGAGATTTGATAAATGATTAATGTTGTTTTTTGTGCAAAGGTATGAGATCAGAATAGGTTAAGAAACAATCAAACTAATGGTCAAATAAGAGCAGAGCAGAAATGTCTTGGGCTTCCTTAATGTAATATTTTTCTCATGCCGTATTATTCATTTAAATGGCCGCGCCATTTATATCTTAAGTTTAATTCTCTCAGAAGGTGCTTTCACAATGCAACTTGTAAGATTAAAGCATATTGTAGAGATAAAATCAATGCTGTGTCCAGACTGCAGTCTTTGTGCTGAGGTTGTGTGTGACTGTTCGCTGTTGATGGTTCCTAAGTATCCTTGTGCACAGATAATTGGCCTCAGTCAATGTGATTCTTCTTGCTTGGGATATCATAGCCCTGATGCCTGAAGGCAGTTATTTCAAAGTTTGAGTGACAGAAGTCTACAAAAGTTTTCCCCTGCCTTAAAGTGACGGTAAAGCTATTGAATAATTCAGTCTGTTTAGAGCTTCTGTGGGCTCAGTCTCAAACAGACCACAGTTGGCAACACTTACGTCCCTTGTCCCTCTTCACTGATTCTTGTCCCAGAAGTATTTTCTACAAAAACATTTTTTACAAGAATTTCTAACTCAGGTTTTGTTTTAAACATTCATTTTTTTTTTTGTGGTTTTTGGGTCACACCCGACAGTGCTCAGGGGTTACTCCTGGCTCCATGCTCAGAAATTGCTCCTGGCAGGCACAGGGGACCATATGGGGCACCGGGATTCGAACAGATGACCTTTTGCATGAAAGGCAAACACCTTACCTCCATGCTATCTCCCGGGCCCCTGTTTTAAATATTCTTATCTAAGGCAAATCCTTTATTACTTTCCTCAGAAGATGACATTGGCACAGTTATTAATGTGAATGATTCTTTGTGCAGCAACTGTATAGCAAAGCTTAGCATCTTTGGATATAAAATCCAGCTGTTTCCAATAGGCATATTAAAAATATTAAAAATTACTAGGCATATTAAAAATAGAGGAAAATTTACCTGTAAAAACAAGCTCTTATCTACTAGGGATAAGAACTTATACTTTTTTACAATACAGGGACATCTCCCACCCTGAATGTATGTCATGGGGAACCAACCTAGACTCTAGGGAATTAGGCACCGACCATCCAGCCTTGACTCCTGGACCCCAGACATAAAAATGACAGAGTTCTCCACAAGAGCTCCAGGAACCAAGTCCCTCCAGGGCATTCATAATACTGCTCTGACGCCAAGGTACACCAGCTCTAAATTGGTAACCTGACAACGAGGAAATGGGGACAACTAGATCTAAGAGCAAGTTATCCATCCTCACCAGCCAATGATAAGACAAAACAGAAGACATGTCACCCTCTGATCAGTGCAAAAACCAAGATTGCTATATACAGATGACTGGTTGTTACAACCAGGACTAAACAGTATGCATCCCGGGACCAACAACAACAGCAACAAAAAGCTCTAACCTAGCTTTCGGTCTACAATCTGTTCAACAAACAAGATATCCAATTCCAGAGGTCTGAATGAGACAACTGCAAGTGAACGGGTCTTCCAGAAACATAACGAAAGACTCTGTCCCAGGCTCCATCCCAGGAGCAGCATAATGACCAAGAACACCAACTACAGAAGATGAAGTAAAACGACACTGAAGAAGCAGAACTGCTAGAACCACAAAGAAAGCCTTCATCACAAGCTCCATTCCATCACAAGCTGCACAGTCACCAAGATCTCTAGATACAGAGGACTGATTTTACCATCCATGATGAAGCAGAAGTCTTCCATAAATCACGAAAGTACCGAGGAGAGAGTAAAGGATCATGCAAGGAGTCTATAGTTAACCCCATGACAGTATACTGCAGGGATGGAGAAACCCTGAATCTCCGAGGCCAAGAGAATTCCCTCTATAATATTCCCAATAATTACTGTGCAGAAAAGGGTAAAAAAGCACAAAATAATCATTTTTTCACATATATATTTATTGATTGATTGATTGTTTGACATCTTTATTTTGGTATAGATATTGAAGTGGATGTCTCCTTTTCTATTTTAATATTATTTTACCTTATCTTTTCCTTCTTTTTGCACTCCGGCATGATATGAATTCAGAACCGAGACTAATGTGTGGTGCTTTCTCAGTTGCTGCAGGGCTCAATGGATATCAAATTTGACTTTTATTTTTGTATTGTTATGGTGTTTCAATTACCTTTCTCGTGTCCTCTCTCAAACTGAGGCAGATAGCCACTAGAAGGACTCCACCCATTCTCAGCATATTTTAATTAATTAATTATATTTATTTTTTAATATTTTTATTATTATTTTGCTTAATATTTACCCCATTCTATTGCCTTTCTCTCCTTCAAACAAAACCACATAACTTGATTTATCTAGTTTAGACTCTGACTCTCAAATAGAGGGAGAAACAAGGGAGGGCACCAGAACCAAAGAGATATATGATCACTGATAGTAAGCTGAACAAAGAGGGGACCACCTACTCTAGCAGCCTGGGGGGGTGTTATGAGGGATATGGGTTGCAGAAAGGGAACGGGGAAGGAGTGAGGAAAATTTGGTGGTGGGTATTCCCATGATTCAATGTTAATATGTACCTAAAATACTAATGTGAAAGATATGTAAGCCACTATGATCAAAATAAAAATTTATATTTAAAAAATCCAGCTGTTTCAATAAATAATCATTAATAAAATATGACTCTACTATGCTATATCGTGAAAGAAGACTCCATAATATTAGAAATGAGTCATTCAGCAGTAAATAGAAGAATAGAGTCCCTTAGAAATTTTTTATCCCCCCCCCTTAGAAAATTTTCCTTTATTAGAAGACAACACCCCTGCACCGAGTTAATCATGTTAAAAGTGCAAGTTGTCTTGCTCAAGTTTTTGAACTTTCAGTGAGATACTGATTGCTACAAATAATTTCATTGGTCTCCTAAAATGAGTCATCAATTCAACCTAAATAAAAGTATCACAGGTGAAATGCATTTAATAATAATAATATTTAATAATTTTGAGACCCCCAATCTTTATTCTTATTACTGGTAGCATAAGAGTGCATATGTGGGGCCCGGGAGATTGCATGGAGGTAAGGCGTTTGCCTTTCATGCAAAAGGTCATTGGTTCGAATCCTGGTGCCCCATATGGTCCCCCGTGCCTGCCAGGAGCAATTTCTGAGCATGGAACCAGGAATAACCCCTGAGCACTGCCGGGTGTGACCCAAAAACCACACACACACACACACAAAAAAGAAAAGAGTGCATATGTTTAGTAGACAAATATGTCCATCTAACTAAGCACAGAAACAGCTTAGAATTCAGCTTTGGGTCACAGTGCCTACTTCTCTGATTCACACTATGAATGGCTGGGCTTATCATGTGTGACTTGCCTAGGTAATAAACTTTTATGGAAAAAGATAACTTAAAAAAGTTAACACGAAGGGTAGCAATATTCTGGAGACCAAGGCACCTTAAACCAAGGTGCTGTGGAACCGAATTACAATGAAAGCTCTTTAGATATCACCAATAAGGACAAAAGAGAAACTGGCAAAAAGGAATTAACCAAGGAAATGGTCAAGGAATGAATCTGGGGTCCTAGTCTGCTTTAATTGGCTCCTGTCACAAAGGCAAGTATGTAGGCTTTTTAGCTCTAAAATTCAGGCAGCCAGTGAGCCAACAGTAAAAGTGTCTTTAAATCCAACTCTGAGTGTCCCTTCCAACATGGAAGTCCTAGATAGTGAGATGTTAAGTTCTTTTTTATTTTTAAAGACATCCATCGGCTGGAAAGGTTACATGTGATTTTTTTTTCTTGGCCATCATTATACAATGTTTTGTTCTCAGTTAAAAGGAGAAGGGGAGGGGCCGGAGAGATAGCATGGAGGTAAGGCGTTTGCCTTTCATGCCCCCCCCAAAAGAAAAGGAAAAGGGGAAAAAAGCAGGAAACATAAAAATAAAAAAATAAAAAAGAAGGGAAACTTCTTTAATATATTTTCTGAAGTGTTATTCTAAGGTGTAATAGCAAGTGATCTTTTCCTAGAATTCAAACCTGTGGTTTGAAGAAAATAAAATTTCTGGTAAAATTTTTATAGACAAGAGATTTATAGATAGGAAAGAGAGGGAAAACTGGGCAGGTTAATTGTACTCTATTATCATAAACGTTAAGGCCCTGTAATAGAAAACCTTGGATATTGTTGGTGGAAATGTAATTTGACTTATCTAGTAGAGTAAGCAGGGTATACAAAAAATTTCACACTTGTGTTGGGAATGGTGCTAGAAGATTGTATACCTAATACTCTATTATGAACAGCTTTGTAAATTATAGTGCCTTAATATGAAAAATTAAAAATAGGAATCTATGTGCTAGTTATTCCACTGATAAATATTTACTTTAAAAATATAAAAACACTGATTCAAGAGGCATACACATTTCACATGCTCATTGTAGTTTTATTTACAATAGCCAAGAATAGGAAATGATACTAAGTACTCATTAATAAGTGATTGGATAAGAATAAGTATAAATACCAGTAAATATTTTTGAAAAATTAAATATTACCACTTGAAATGATCTACAGAGAATTATTATTAAGTGAAATAAGTCAAATCAAGAAAGACAAACACATATATGTGGCACAAAGAGAAGTTAAACAAAATAAATAATTCAATGATAAATTTGTAGTTTATGTGATCAAAGTAAACAGGTGAAATGGTAGAAATTAGTAGAACTTAAATTATGCTGTGAAATTTAATGTAATATATAAGCAGACTGATTCATTTATTATGTTGCATTCCTGAAACAATGCTTTTCGTGGGCCTTCCCAGCTGTGTTTGGGAGCCTGAGGTTCACTCTCAAAATTTCTTTGCCCTGAGGTGCTGGAGTGGATAGTAAACTTCAGGGACAGATACAATGATTCTGGGGTGTGGCAGTGTTGGAAGCCCATCGGTTTCTAACAGAGCTACCCCAATATTCCCAGAAGGGCCATGTTGAATCATAGATCCAACCCAGGGTCTCCCACAAGACAGAGGAAAATAACATCACATCACATCACAACATAACATAATATAATATAACATAACAACATAAACATAATATAATACAACATAATATTGCATCACATAATGTAATATAATACATTATAACATAATATACTATATTATATAGTATATATAATACTTCCATAGAATTTAAATACACTTTATTCATTGTTTCGGCTTCTTCTCTGCCTTACTTTTCTTCCGCTCCTCTTCTCCTTCTTCCTGCCCTTTTGAATTTTATCTTCGTACATGATGTTAACACAGGGGACCGTGTAGTGTATGATTACTGGATCTTATCCTAGTCGGTATTCATACTCCAGCCTTGGGTCTGATCTGGTCGGGTGATGGGTGACTGGACCCCTCCCTTCTTGGTATTCCTTCTCCATCCTAGAGTGTGGTCTGGTTCTTGCTAATAAAAGACTGGTTTTTAGGAAAGCAAGGGCTCGTTTCTTCAGTCTTCCTCCACTAAGCTGCTTTCCCTCTTAGGATCAGAAGGCTTGTGTGGTGGGATTCCTGGCTTCAGTGTTGGGATCCCTGAAACCGTTCTTGCACCTGTTCATGGTGTGGGATTTTTCCTGTGTCAACGTTTTCTTCCAGACCCATTTCTCTCCAGATCCTAGTTTTGGAGGCTGAGACTACTCTTACAGATGATGCATGAACAGGGACTCAGCCAACAATTAGTGAGATGTTCCTTTTGTTGCTTCTTAACTAGATTTCACCATTCTGGGTTTTTAAACTTACATCTATTTGGCCCAAAGTGGGGTCAATGGCTTGGGTTTTGGTTGAAGGAGCCTGACTTCTCCTCATGAAAATTGCATGAGTAGTGACTTTCTTTATTTTTTTTATTTCATATGTATAGTGAGATGCAAAAAATATGGGCTGAATTCTCTATCTCACAATAAAAGTTTCTGAAGTGCTTTCTAACGTTTCTGAAGCTATTTTCTAATGTTTCTAAAAGGTCTGCCCATCAGGAAAACAATAAAACTTCAACCTATAAGGGTTTAAATATGGATACCTTTGTCAATTTAAGAAGTGTGTTTGGAGTATGCTCCTCTTTCTCAGTTTTTTATTGAACACCTTGGTATCTGGAGTGATGGTGGATGTTGAACCTATCAGGGCTTTAAATTGTAGCAAAGAAATGTTTGAGTACTTATCAATATTTACAGTGAAAATTGTGGATGTCTGGAAACTCAAATAGTAAAATTAATAGTCTATATCACTCTTGAAGGATGGTTGCAAAAATCACATTGTCTTATGCAATGCTGATAGGAGAAGGGGAGTACAGAGAAGTAAATAAACAGTCAAGAATACCTCCATGCTGCTTAGAGACTTGTCAGGGAATTTTCTTCAAAGGTTTGGGAAAAAATGGACTCAGAAACCAACTACAAAGATAGTTACACAAAGATTTTTCAGGGAGATATGGAACCATATGCAGAATTTGTGCAGAAATTGACAGCGGCTATTAAAAGGCAGATTAGAGTGTTGAATGACTCTCAAACTCAGCTATTAAAATATAGAAAAAGAAAAAGGCATGTCAATCATGGAAAATTTTCCCTTAACACTTCTTAAATTTACCCAAGGAAAGTCCTCTACAGCTGCAGAAAAAAAAGATGTTCAGGTACAAAAAATATTAATTCACATATTTTGATAAAAATGGATAATGAATCGATTGCTGGTAGTCTCCTTATTCAAGGAAAAGAATATGCTTATGTTTCTAAGAATGGCAATTCTGCCAAGAAACTTTGGGTCTCACTTCACCTTGTCAGAAGCAGGATTCTCACAAATGAAAAAACTCAGGGGAAGGGTCCGGAGATATAGCACAGCGGTGTTTGCCTTGCAAGCAGCCGATCCACGACCTAAGGTGGTTGGTTCGAATCCCGGTGTCCCACATGGTCACCCGTGCCTGCCAGGAGCGATTTCTGAGCAGATAGCCAGGAGTGGCCCCTGAGCACAGTCGGGTGTGGCCCAAAAACAAAAACAAAAACAAAAAAAAACTCAGGGGAAAATGCTTGATAAGACTATAAAACTCCCCTCAGAACCAACACATATTACTCAAAAAATGTGAGCAGGAAACATTGTTAAGCATTGAATCAATTAAGCAAGCTCGAGACCAATTCTGGGGATGGTTGCATCTCCTTGTGCGTCACAGGCTCAGGTTCCCAAGGGAATTGACCTGTGAAAAGCATGGAGTAGCCGACACATGCAAGACCTTCTCTCCTCTCACCTCCACAGCTCCTCTTTGAGCATCAGTGATGGGACCAGCTCCAGCACCTAGATCATCAGAGAGGCAAGGGACTATGGGAGAAGCTGGAAGAGCTCCTAAGCTTTCAGCTGCAATCTACCCCACACGGGACTGCACAGCCACAGCCAGCGGCATCAGGAGCATCTGTGAATCTGGCCCCAGGCATGCAGGGGTCCTCAAACTTTTTAAACAGGGGGCCAGTTCACTGTCCCTCAGATCATTGGAGGCCGGTCTATAGTAAAAACAAAAACTACGAACAAATTCCTATGCACACTGCATATATCTTATCTTGAAGTGAAGAAACAAAATGGGGACATATACAGTATGTGGCCCTCGGGCAGTAGTTTGAGGACCATTGCTTAGGGTAAGCACGCTGGCAGAGGGAGTTCTGTGTTCACTTGGACTCAAACTATCTTTTTTGGAGGGAGTGGGGTCACACCCAGCAGTGCTCAG
>PVKC010045310.1:0-11434 GCA_004027635.1 Crocidura indochinensis | reverse complement strand
TCTTTTCATGTGTGAGTGAGATTTCTCAACAAACGTGCTAATCTACACATAGCAATCCCCACCGTTACTAATTATAACATGAACATATTGGAACTGTTTTCTAATGTGACAATTTTCAAGTAAGAGTTGCCCTTGATTACACTGGTGAACATTTCAGTTCTATTCCAGATTTGTTTAATTCAGGACTTAGCCCATCTGCTCACGTGGGGCAACCATGTCATTTGCTTGGATTTGTTAAATAATTAGAAATCCCTATGAACAGCATTTGTCCTGAAGTCTGACATCTTGGATAAGTTTCCTCACTTCCCTGAAATTATCCCCTCCGAAATAGAGGAACTGAAATTAAAAACAAGTAAAAAAAGCAATTAATTTTTGCTACCACACTTGTTTTTTTTTCCTTCTAGCAAACTAAGATACTGTGCAATTCTCAGAAATCAGCATGGGCAATAATAGCACTTTCTGGAACATGATTGCTTAGCACTATGCATTTCCCAAACACTTAATAATTCTGAAAACGTTAGGAAAATTGGATAATAATTAAGATGTCTTAAAAATTCTAGCTCATAGGTTTAGATTGAAAATTTCTTAAACTCGCTTCCTTCCTTCTCACAAGTAATCTTTGTTTATGCATTTTCTCTAGATATAAAAGACTTGCTTTTCCTTCCGATTGTCAAAAATTGAGCTGGTTTATTTTTCATAGGACAAATTCGATTTTTTGTTAGTTTTTAAGAACGTCTCTAGTTGCAAGTAATTTTTCTCTCTTAAATTTGTGCATCTATGTTTATCTTGTGGTATAAATAATGTATTTAATATATATGGTAGCAGTACTGGTTGACAGGAGAAACAGATGGTTTAATCATTCAAATGTTAATTACATATGCAATCAATAAAACCTGGGTTCTATTACTGATTTTTGCCTCTATTCAACTTGAAACTCTTGAGTTAGTCACTTTACATACTTATTTTAAGAATTCTTATTTGCAGACGATTTTTACCCACCTACATCATTATAAAAAAACTTAGATATGAGGATTTCGTTCAGTAAATCATATATCCCCAGATCATTCCAGAAGGCCTGATCATTCTTTCACAAAGGGGGCAAAATAATAATTTTCTCATTGAGGGGAACCCATTGTTCTCTATGTTCATACAAGTACAACTGTGACCCCTAACTAGGTAAATAAAAGTGAAAAGATAAAACTGGCTGCTTACTTCACCTTCAAGCACGTTGTATAGAAGCTGCCTATCTTTTGCTTTCCCCACAGAGGAGAATTAGAATATTCAAGATTGTTCCAATGTCACTCAAACTCTAGTCAAGCCTGTGAGAATTGAATATCAATTTGTGATATTCTGAAACACCGATAGAATGAAACTTCTTTCCAATGAAATGGGTAACAAATGTTGGAGGTCTCTCTTAACCTGTTCATTAGCCAGTCAAGAACACAGATGAAAAGTTCTCATCTGTGCATGTGAAAACTCTAGTCTACACGTTTTAAGGAATCTTATTTCTTCCCATAAGCAGAATGAAAAAAAGCATACACAGCAGAGAGAATAGAAGAAAACCAACACTTTTCCCACATTATTGGAGTAGAGAGAGCAGTCTGTCAAAATCTGTCAGAACCTAAGACCTGCACAACTGTGGACAAAACAATTTCACTTCTGGAAAGTCATACTAAAGATACACTAACATAAGAAAGAAAAGACAAATGTACTATGATGTCTGTTGCAGTATCACATGATTGAATATGATTTGTATTACATCGGATCAGGCTCTGGTGATGGGCTACTTTAGGCTCCATGCAGAGGCGAAGTACCAAAATGAAGAACCTGCTCTCTATCCATTGAGCTGTCTCCTAGCCCCATAGTATTACTTTAAGTAGCAAAGAAATAACTTATTTGAACTTAGAAGAACAATTAAATTACATTAAATTATGCACTCTACAATAATATAGCATATCTGCTTAAAATAAGCTAGAACTGTATACAATTAGGTAAAAAACTTTTACAAGATTACATAACACAAACTACTATTTTTTTATAATGAGGTTACTGCTCTAAAATAAACTACGCATGTGTAGTTATATACACATTTATATTTATTTAAGTAAAGATAGCATTTTTGAATAAAAAGTTGGAAAATATGCATCAAATTTATGAGTGACGAACTCTGGGCTTTAAGAAATTTATACACAAGTGTTGTCTTTACTTCATCTCCACTTATTTCTTAAAATAAATGGAAAAGGCAATAAACAATATAAGTACAACCTCATTGAGTTATTATGAAATAAAATTAATAGATAAAAAGTGACTATAAAAATGCTGGCATCTGATGAGCACTAAATAAATTGCAATCAAAATAAACATAAGATTCTTTTTAACCTAAATAAGAAACAATTAAATAAAATGAAAATAGTGGCTATTTGGATTAGGTCCAGGGAAGATTTCAATCTGTACAGATTATGAAAAATATTCAACTCTCCGTAACTGAACAATTATTGCCAAAGGAGCCATTAATCAAGATTCTAGAGAACTGGCGAATGGGCTCAATCATGCCCTCTGGTGGTTGAATGATGCTTAGCTGGAAGATTCACAGCAGAGAACATGTCCAACCATCTTGGTCCTGATCACAAAATTTTTTAAATTTTAATTATTATAGTTTAAGCGACACAATTACAATAGTGATGACCTTTTAACATTTATGGTTTTGATATACACAGTTACTGACCAAATTGCCTCAAACTCCCTACCAATACCCTTAGACATGACCCTTAGTTTGATTCTTCTCATTAGAGATCTATAGTAGTGATGGCACCCGAATCTCTCTATAATTCATTACTTAAGACATTAAATTTGCTGATACTATGTGGTATCAGTTTCCCAGCAACCTATGCTTTTATTTGGCCCCTCTGCTGGTTGTTTATTTTTGTTTTTGTTGTTTTGGGGCCATACCCAGTGGTGCTCAGGGATAATTTCAGGATTTGTGCTCAGAAAGCTCTCCTGGCAGTGTTGAGGGACCATGTAGGATGTCAAGGATCAAATTGGAGTCAGCCATGATCAAGGCAAACCCCCTATATCTTGTGCTATTGCTTCAGCCCCTCCACTGCTGGTTTTTGTGTTTAAATTCTTTTCCATTCTTCAAACTTCACCTTAGGCATCCTTTCCTTTTCACATTTTCACAAGTGATTAGTGTACTTTGAAACACACACAAAGTCCACTATATTTTTTGAGTGATGTAAAGTGCATGGTTACAAATATAGTAATATATGGGGCCGGAGCAGTGGTGCAAGCAGAAGGGCATTTGCCTTGCACATGCTGACCTAGGATGGACCACGGTTTGATATCCCGGCATCCCATATGGTCCCCAAAGCCAGGGGTGATTTCTGAGTGCATAGTCAAGGAATAACTGTTGAACATCACTGGGTGTAGCCCAAAAACCAAAAAAATATGTAGTTATATATTATTAATATGCAAAAACATGTATTGCATATGAGTAAATTTTCCCCAGAAAATTTTTAATGATATTTCAAAATAGAGTCATCATGAGATGCAGTAACAAATATTAGAAGGAAAAAATAAGTTTAGAATTAGCGCTGCTATTTTGCTTCTGTAACCTTGCTTTGCTTCAGACAGAGGAACCATGACAGGCTGAAATTGCAGAGGACAGGGACTAGGCCCAAAAGGATGTCCAGTACCAGGAACTTCAAGGGCATATATCAGGACAGTTAGATAAACTAGCAACACCCAGGGACCTGTAGGCTATAAGCCTTATGTAATTATGTGCCAACGTAGTAGGTGCCTAGTGGGTACCCGAGCCCCTCCTTTACTACTTTAACCAACCAGTTTAAACCTGGCTAATGCAATATATACTAAGAACCTATATTTTCACCCCTAGCTGGAAGCCCTCATAGTCCTATAAAATGAGCTGCAAACTTGTTTAGAGGTGCAGTCCCTACCATGCTGGTAATAAACTCCCTTGCTTATTGCATTATTACCATGTGCTCTGTCTTTGTGAGGTGGATCTCAAGTCTGGAGCTAACACAAAGTTATTCGTGATTGCATTTTAGTCATACAATGTCCAAATCCTATCCCTTCACCATTGTACTGTGTGTGTGTGTGTGTGTGTGTGTGTGTGTGTGTGTGTGTGTGTGTGTGTGTGTGTGGTCTTTGAGTCACACCCCGCAGCTTTCAGGGATTCCTCCTGGCTCTGCTCAGAAATCGCTCCTGGCAGGCTCTGGAGACCATATGTGATGCTGGGATTTGAGGACTGTCCTGCATGCAAGGCAAATGCCTTACCTCCATGCTATCTCTCCGTCCCCACCATTGTACATTTTCTACCACCAATGTTACAAAATTTTCTTCCAACTTTCCTCCTGCCCTCCCCTTTGGCTGCTTCTATGGCTTTCTCTCTTTCTCTCTCAATATATATCTCCAATATTGCTACTCAAGACATATCATGAATACTACATAACCTCCTTTCAGTATCTAGTTCTTGCACAGAGAGATTATTTCCAACTATCATGGTCATAGTGGTCTCTTCTCTGACCTACCTGCATTTCCTCACTCTTTGTGATAAATTTCCTACCATGAATCAATCCGCCTGGACCTCATATTAGTGATTTTGTTCAATAAGCTAGTTGCATGGTTATGCAACCATATACACAGTGCCCCACGCTCAAAGAACTCTATTATTGTCTAATTCTCTGTTGCTCTAAATGTTTTTTTCACTTTGCACAGGGTCTTGAAAAAAATGTCCATGGTCTTATTTTCATGATTAAAGTAACTAGTAATTTTATATTTTTATTATTATTATTAGTGTTACAGATTTGGAAACCAAGTTTTAAGTGAATAAGGAACTTTTATTAAAGTCCCCAAACTGGTATATTGGATATGAGAACAAAGTCTATATTAAGTTTTTCTCTAGGCTTAAATTTTAGCATAAAGCCTCCACCAAGAGTAGTCAATATATAGTATGATGATAAAACAAACATAAACATAATTCTGTTCAAAGTTAATAAGTATTGTTTTTGCAGAATCGCCTCTCTCTGGTTCCTTCTCTCTCTCTTTCTCTCTCTCTCTTTCTCTTTCTCGCTCTCACACACATTCTTTCTATCTTAATTTCTTAGTTTTTTTCTTGCAGAATTTTTTTGTTTCAAAAGAGCTCTCTATACCTGTCTCTTCCATCTCTAAAAAAAATATTTCAGGAGAACTTACCTGTCCAGAAGCTCAAAAGCACTAATGCACAGTAGTGTTTATTCCACCTCACATTATTGAATATATAAATGACTGAAATAAAAAGTTTAACAAATACTCTGCAAACTTGAAGGCACAGAGGACACAGAACTCAACTCATTTAAAAGCTTATGCCTACTCAAAAAGCTTCTTATTTTTTAAGTTTTAAATTAAAAAAAATTTTTTTTGTGGTTTTTGGGTCACACCCGGCAGTGCTCAGGGGTTACTCCTGGCTCCATGCTCAGAAATTGCTCCTGGCAGGCACAGGGGACCATATGGGGCACCGGGATTCGAACCGATGACCTTTTGCATGAAAGGCAAAGGCTTTACCTCCATGCTATCTCCCGGGCCCCTTAATTTAAAATTTTAAGATTTTAGACCATATCCAGAGGTGCTCAGGGATTAATCCTGGTTCTGTGTTTAGGGGTTGTCTTTCTCAGTGCTTTGTCAGATCCTGGAGTTCAGTGAATAAAACCTGGAACTCCAGAGTGCAAAGTTTTTGCTCACTGATGAGCTACCTATCTGACTCCTAAATAGTGATTTTTAAAAATTAATTCGTTTTTTTTTCACATAGGAAGAGGCAAGTTTAAAAAATTAAGGTTAAAAATTATATAAATGATGATTAATATTATTATTTAAAAATTACAGAAAAGTGAGGAAAATATTAAATGATGTTTTTTTAGGTTAATTTTATATTTTATTTTTTTTTATTTTCTTTTACTTATCAGGAAAAAAACCCACAAAATTTTAATTATTTGTTGGAGGGGCATGCTTGGGTAATACAAGACGTCATCATAGATCACTCCTGGAAGTGATCAGGAAGCCATCAGCACATGCTAGGGACTAAGCAAGGGTCAGAAGAATGCAAGTGCCTTCATTTCTTTTATTTTTGGTTTTTGGGCCACAAAAACCGGTGATGCTCAGGGGTTACTCCTCGATATGTGCTCAGAAATTGCTCCTGGCTTGTGGGACCATATGGGAAGCCTGGGGATCGAATTGTAGTCCATTTTAGGTTAGCGCATAGCAAGGCAAACACCTTACCACTCATGCTACCTCTCCAGTCCCATTTCTTACTAATTTTGTAGTATATTACCTCTGTCTCCCAACCCCAAATTATTAATCTCTTTTCTTAGGTCAGAAGTACCAGGAAACAAGAATAATTATTTACATTGCCATGTCAGCTCCATAAGCTCACTCAATTTCCAAAAAACATATAAGCCAAGCTATGAAAAATCATGCGTACACTGGCCACACAGATAGAAGCTAGCAATCTTGGGAGGAGAGGGTGAGCCAAGTTTCCACCTTTCTGGAGTCACTCTTGATACACTCATATACTCATATATATGATACACTCATATGCTCATAATCTCTATTTTGCCTATGGTCCTGCTTCAACACTCTTCAATGACTCTGCAGAGACACCAAACTCCAAAGTACATTATATATACCAAAGTATATATAACTCCAAAAGTGTGTGTGTGTGTATATATATATATATATATATATATATATATATATATATATATATATATAAAACTCCAAAGTACATTATAAATACCAAACTCCAGGTATACCAGTGTATGGGCTGATATTACCAGAACTTCTTTTTTGGAGTAAGTCCAGTTTTCTTGTCCTTTTGGAAGACCTGGTAGCCAAAAATATGCCCCACAAAAGTCTCAATATCAGTAATAATACTTTGAATATGTAGACTGTGTGGCTGCAATGCAGTTGCACAACAACTTCATTCTTGTTTAATATTGCCATCTTCATTGAAACATACCAATTTAGAAGCAAATGTGTAACTTAAGTTATTTAATGTTTAAAAACAAATAAAATGCCAGAATGGTCAGCTAACAGAATGGTTAACAAGAGCTTACGTCTGACAACAACTCAATGACCTCAGTGGAAAAACAATAATTTTCACACACATGTTTGTCTCTGTACTTCTTCCCCTTTTCCCTCTTCTCTTCTCTTCCTTCTTATTTTTTCTTTTTATTTTTTAAGTATTTTTGCTATCACTTATCTGAAAACAAATTTATTACAATCAATTATGTCAACTATGTGATACATGCTCTCGAGTAAAGTAAATTTTAAAGAAATAATGATTGCTTTCTTTCTCATTATAAAGATACTAGATTCTTGGCCACTCTAGGTTAAATTCCTGACACTCCATATAATCTCCACACATCAGAAGTTATGACCCTTGAGCACAGAGTAAAGAGTAAGCCCAAAACACAAATGGGTGTGATTCAAAAACAGAATAAAGCAAAACTTTAAAACAAAAAGATACTAAATTCTGTTAAGTCCAAATGTATCCCTGCCTTCATGCTCTTATCTAACTTTCACATTCCCAGTAAACTTTAAATTTTTCTATTTTCTCTACTTAAAGGTTTATTGCCTCAATATATCTTTCATAAAAACAATTAAGTTTTACTCATTCCTTCAGACCAATGCCCTCACTTTTTGATGCAGTAAAAGCAAAAATAAAATTATCTGATATTTTTATGCACTAAATGTCATTAGATATTGCCCTTTCTCTATATATTAAGTAGAAAAGGATTCCAACATTCATTTCATAAGTATAGACTAAAAACAATTACTTCACATAGACTTGTGTATGATAATCCTGAGAAGAGGTTCTCTCCCATTGTGATTTCAGATCTTCCTTAGGTCACAAATCCTGGAGGTATTCAACCATTCTACCATCTGACCTCTTGTAAGAGAATATACTTCCTTTTACAGGGTGCTATTCATTAAATGAGAACTATAGTCTGTAGCACCTTGATGCATGCAAATGCTAAACCCTTTCTGAAATTTTTATTGGCATTTCCAAATACAAAATATCTTTATGTCTTCCTAACACCCACATAATACTCCTATAAAATGACCAATTTAAATGTTGCTTCAAATTCTATTTTGCTAAATCTTTCAAAATCAGAATTTGTTGTTCCATCTTTCATCTCATTCAATGAAATGTTCGAGTCTTTGCTCTGACTTTAGTTTAATACTTCCTTATTTTTTCCTGGCCTTGTGCTTAAACCTGTTTTTGTTCCATCAGTTGTTAATTTCAGAATTATGCTGTTTGGTTTTTGTTAGTTTTTTTTTTCTGGAGGACATACCTGATTTTGATCATGGCTTAATCCTATATCTGATCACTTCCCAGATCACTCCTGGAAGAATTCGGGAGGGCCAAACATAGTGCTGAGGATCAAATCTGGGTTGGATGCATACAAGAATAGCACCTTACCCACTTTACTGTGTCTCCAGCCACAGCTATTTCTTTTAAACTAGCAGGTGATGGTATGGTCAACAATTTGATTCACTCAAATCGTTCCTACCTTTAGTATTGAAAAACTCTTCTGTAAATCAAGATGTTCAGTTCCATAGTGTACAATAGTGTGAAACATAATACAGACTACACTGCATTACTGTAGAGAGAAAGCTTACTACGTATGACTGAGATAAAGACTTTGCTTAGCCTTTATGAATAGAAATTTAATGATTTCTACAGTGCGTCCCTTAAACTTATGATTTTTGCTATGTAAATATTGAAGAGTACATTTCTTTGATTATCCCACGTAAAGGAAATTTAAAGTTCCCTACGTAGTATATTGTGACCATTGAAAGATTATTTTTAAATTTGGGTAACCTCAAAAGCAAGATTTTGACATGAAGCTGGAAAATGTTCAGTAGGAGATAAGAGAAAAAACCACCAGTGTCTTCATTAAATTGCTATTGGATTCATTCTTTTGTTTCACACAATTCTGTATAATTATAGTATACAAAACCTCCACATCTTCCTGCTATTAAGCCTTTAAAAATATCTATCCTAGATTTTTCAAAACAAGTTTTGCATATACAGTAATTATATCACTAAAATGTGCAATGACTAGATTTTATTTATTGTCAGAACTTAAAATTAGACTATCTTTATAGGAGAGTCTTATTGCAATAGGGTTGACTCACTCATTTCTATTATGTTACTAGGACATTTACTAATAGGAACAGAAGTAATTCTGAAGCAAGTTCATCCTGCTGAAATTGGCACCAAAGTGAAAAAAAATTTTGGAAGAACTACAAGTATAGTAATTTAGATGAGAGAAACATCTCTCCCACATATGTGCTTTTGTTATATTTGAGGCTCCTTGACACTCTGCAGAGGGCAGCTAGATGCTAGCAAACAAACACAAGTGAGATAAACAGTGGACTGACTCAGAAAATCTAGGATTGGATCAGTTGAATTTTCTAATCTCTGACTGGGATGTATAACTTGTCTAGATAGCTGTGGCTAGAAACTCATGAGAATGATGATGAAGGTAGACTTCTAAGTGAAAAAGTTGTGGACACCATGATGAGATACTTCAATTTAGAACATCTGTCAGGAAAGTTGACTTCCTCCTAGACACAGACAGGTTCACCCAAAGTCAACTATATCAGACTTTCTTGGGTATAGTTCCACCCCTGGTACTGGTAACTACCTGAGACCTGCCCAGAAATGGGCGGGGCCTTGGGAACCGGATATTACATTTACTTTACCTGCAAAACCCTGCCCATTTCCTGGGAGGGGTCTTGGAAGGGTATATAAGGTCTTTGGTCTTTGGCTTTTGCCTTTTTGGGTGCTTGCCAGCATGTAGGTCAGAGGTGACATGGATGAAAGAAGATGCAGGGCTAGCTAAGAATAGCAAGCATAAATGGTAGCAGCCACATCTGATGGCTAGGACTGAATAAAGATGTTATCTCTCATGAAGCCTGCCTGTGAGTGAGATTTCTACCCGCCGCTCTCATGACCCTCCAGACCCGCCGGTTAATGGGGGTTGGAGCCACATGGCCTGGGATGGCGAACCAAGGCCTTCATCTCCATCCAAGTCCATCTTAAGGCCTGTTTTTCAACACTTGGGCAAAAATCAAAAATAGGCTTATTTTCCAAAAGGCACCTAGATATTTCTCATGCTGGAAATCAATTCTCAGCCAAACTTACCAGTTTAGTGAAAGATGGGATGCTGCTTATGGACTCAGATGTGATTATCCAAGCCACCTCTCAGTATTGGGGTCCTCCAGGGACACACTTGATAATGCTTGGAGGCATACAGAGTTGCACACATAAAGGGATCATAATGTGATGAGAACTGAACCTGAGTTCAGTCTGTGTCAGGCATATATCCTGACATATAACCATACTATTTTCCAGAGCCTAATTTTATCTTTTTATAAACCAGTGAGACAGTGCAAAATCATTAGGTTTTTTGATTTGGATCAGAAATCAAATTCTTTCCCAGGCTATCTATAATGCTATAACTTTGGATTATTCATTCTATTTTCTTTTTTTCTATTTTTGGGCTATATCCAGTGATAATCAAAGCTGAGTCTGGACTCAGGGATCACTGCTAACAGTGCTCAGGGGACCATCTAAGGTGCCAGAAATTGGGTCTAGGTCTGATGCATCAAAGGCATGTGACTTACCCACTATCTCTCCAACAGGAAATATTACTTTCATTGTTTCTTTAGTTTTGTGTTGAGGTCCAAAATTGATGATGATTCAATGAAGTGCTTGGGTTGACTCTTGGTAATGTTCTGAGGACCATGTGGTTCTGGGACAGAAACTGGGGCATGCATACACAAAAGCTATTTCCACCCTAAATCAATCTTTCAGCCCTATAACTTTCTTCTTTTTTTTTGTTTTTTGTTTTTTGAGCTATAACCCCATCATAATGGTAGTAGAATTAGTTCTTCCATGTGCAGAGTCTTATTCCCCTGGCAGATTGTTTCTTAATTTACAAAGTCTTCATATCAACCAAAAATGCTGAGTAAAAAATAGATCAAAGTATTTGGTCAGATAGAAAATATACATGACAAGTGTGAAATGACTCATTTATTGCAAATGAAGATAAATGGAAGTAAATAGCCTTTAGAATTGGCAAAAATAAAAGAAAATATCCAAGGATGATGCTACTTTTATTGTTTGTGAATTAAATTTTCCTATTTTGAATTAAGTTAATTGTAATCATAAAGTTAACATTAGTTTTCCTAATTTTAATTTTTCTAATTTTTTTTTTTTTTTGTTTTGGGTCCCACCCGGCAGTGCTCAGGGGTTACTCCTGGCTCCATGCTCAGAAATTGCTCCTGGCAGGCACGGGGGACCATATGGGGCACCGGGATTCGAACCGATAACCTTTTGCATGAAAGGCAAACGTCTTACCTCCATGCT
>PVKC010045309.1:0-11466 GCA_004027635.1 Crocidura indochinensis | reverse complement strand
TAGAGAGTAATCCCTGTGTACTGAGGTCAGAGTAAGACCTGAGCACTGTAGGATGTGGCTCCCAAAAATAAAAAAATAATATAAAATTTTATTTCACAAGTTTCAGAAGGAGAAAAACTATTGTCAATCTTATAAAAATTTTGGGGTGGGGTGGGGAGGAGAGAGATTTGGGACATTGGTGGTGGGAATGTTGCAATGGTGAAAGGGGTGTTCTCTACATGACTGAAACCCAACTACAATCATATTTGTAAATCAAGGTGCTTAAATAGATACTAATTAAAAAAGAAATTTATTTCTGATATAGACTATTTTGTCTCTAAAAGGTCAGTCTTCACATGTTCTAGTGTTTTATGTTTACATGTTCTAGTGTATTATGTCTTCTCTTTAATAAGATTTTTGAAGATACAATGCCTTTAATAAATGAGATAACTAGATACATGAATGCCTAAGTTTCAAAACCACTTGACTGAGTTTCAGAGCAAAAACACAGTCAGTAAGGATTTTACCATGCACATGGCTGATGCACATTCAATTCATGACAGCCCATATGGCCCCCTAAACACCATTAGGAGTGGTCTAGATAGGGTCAGAAGTAAGTCCTAAGCAGTGCTAGGTATGTCATCCACCAAAAAAGTAAAAAATAAGAACTACCCCTGCTAAAGACTACTTGTGCAAACTTGGGAGACATGTCTTTTCTATCATATTTTTGATGTAACTAATATAAAAATTTCAAATATTGTTGAAATGATTAACTACTTCTATATGTAAGGTGCTAAAAGTTATGGATATATAAAAGCAATACTACATAAACTTGAAAAGTGAATAATATTTCCCTTCAAAAAAACTCTCAGTGTTGAATTTATATCTGGCCCTGGAACTGAAAAGTATTATGGCACTTTCACTGAATGAATTTTCCCTGTGTGCTGACTATGAATGATCCCCCAGTCCATAGTCAAGAGCATTCATATCAAAACCAAAAAAATATATTAAAATGCTCACTATATCATTTATTCAAGTTTTTAAGTAGTTTCCAAACTTATAGGCACCCCATGTCTTTTTTGTTTGCTTGTTTTTTTGTTTGTTTGTTTTCCTTTGGACCAAACCTGGTGGTGTTTAGGGGTTACTCCTAGCTCTACACTAAGAAATCCCTCCTAGAGGTAAGGGGTTTGCCTTTCATGCAAAAGGTCATTGGTTCGAATTCTGGTGCCTCATATGGTCCCCCATGCCTGCCAGGAGCAATTTCTGAGCATGGAGCCAGGAGTAACCCCTGAGCACTGCTGGGTGTGACTCAAAAACCAAAAACCAAAAAAAAATAATAATAAAAAAGAAATCCCTCCTAGGCTTGGGATACCATATAGGATGTCATGAATCAAACCTACATCCAGTCTGAGTCAGCTGCATGCAAGGCAAATGCCCTATCAATGTGTTATCACTCCGGCCCCTCCATGCCTTTTAAATATATTGTTTACAAAGTTGGTTTAAAATTAAAATTTTATGGTTGAATTTTTGTATGCCCACTGGAAATGAAGAAATACCAAATCAAGGAAATAAAGTAGTTATCTTTTTTATACAGAAATGAATAAAGCATGCATCAATCATTGACTAATTATTATATAAAATAGCATAAAATTTCACGATAAGGTATAAATCATCATCTTTCTATGATACTCATACAAATAACTACTGAAGGTGTTCCTGTGGTAAAGGCCAGGCAGGCATTCTTGTGGCAAAGACCAGTTCGTTAGTCATGACTTACAGAAGGTGCTGTCTTCTAAACAATTCAAGTTCTTAATTAACTTCTAACTTGTTCAACTGACATTTTATTTTTAAAGCCAGTGATGTACCATTAAAGGTCACTGGCAAATCATATTAAACTGATAAAAAAAATCTACTTAATAAAGTGAGTATTTTCTCAGCAGAATGTTTTTGCTTTCAGAGTTAAATAAGTGTGCGTACAGTAGCAATACCTCACTTAAAATATATTTTTCTCATTTATTTTATAGTATAGTTTAAGAGATTTTAATGTTTTAATTCAAACATAAATACAGGCCAAATCTCAGATAAATACAATACCAAACAACAGAACAACATAGAAACTTATGAGAGAAATGGAAGTTTAATTTTATTTATATTAGCACAAAGTGGGCTAGAAAGATAATACAGTGGTTGCATGGTGCTTGCTTTGCATTCATGGGACTTGGGCTCAATCCCATCACATAATACAGTCTGCATAGCACCACCCTGGGTAACCTCTGAGTATTTCTTGCCCCAAAACAAATAAACATAAATAAAATAAACTGGAAATATGAGCTAACTGGCTTCATTATACATTTAATAGTACAGATGTATTTAAAAATGCTCTTGGCATAAAATGCAAAATTCTACCAGAGCACATCAAAATCTCATAAAAATATTAATAATTATACATGCTACTTAATCATTGGTTTGTGCATTTCTGAAAGAAATTAATAGCAAAGACTAGTTTACAGATTCAGAAGTATAGCCCATCACAATATCATGAAAATATTAATAATTAAAATGCTACTTAATCACCAGTTTGTACATTTCTCACAGAAAATCATTGCAAGGACTATTTTACAGACTCAGAAGTCTAATGAAATGTATTTGAGCCTAATTCTTCTAACTCTACACTAAAACAGTTGCCAGAAAACCAATCTTCAGTTTCCATTAAAACCAACAAGTCTGTTAATATCACTAGGTATTCATGAAATATATGAAGACAAAGTAATATTGAAATAAAAAACACCTAGATATGTTTAAGTTTAAAGGGTCCTTTCCTGGAAAATGTGCAGTAAATTTTAATGAGCACAGACAAAAGGCACTGTAAAAAAATGAGATTTTTGAAAAACTGACTTCATATAGGTCTTCGCCTTTAAATCCTGAGAGAATATTGCTAATCAGTAAAAAAAAAAGTCTTTTGAAAGGCAGTGTTCCATAAAAGGACACACACACACACACACACACACACACACACACACACACACACAAACATACACAAGCCTAGAAATATAAAATGGTAGAATGGAATAGGTTTTATCAGATCAAAGAAAGATCAGCTCCCTTGAAAGCCTATTCATCCTTAACCTTCACTTTTTGTTGTACCTTTATCTCTTCCATAAGCATTCAATTCTGTCAGGTGATAATGTGATCTAATAAAAGCAGTATAATTATACAGTGAAAAAATATTTCTCTCGTGCATTTTAACAATGACATTAAGTATATATTTACATTTTTCTTTGGACAAAGCCTATTTTCCAAATTTTTAGATAATTTCTTTTCTATAGTTGCAAATGAAAATGAAATGCTTTAAAATATACATTTATAAAAATTTTCTCTTGAAAGCTTTTAATGGAAGCCTTTAAGGCAGCAAATGACAGTTCAGATAGACTGGGATGTTAATTTAAATTTGGAGTAATATTAATAATTGACAGGAGCTGAGGGATGGGTAGGACAGGGGAGAGAGAGTACACTATGGTAGAGGGAAGTTATTAGATTGGAAGTAGGAGAGGAGGTGGAAACTGGAAGGTGGTAAAGTTTCATTAGAATGTCGTATTTCCAGGGAGTACAAACAATATCTAAGAAAATAACTGAATTCTATTTAATATGCATTGATAATTCCAAAGATCTTTAATTATTTCACCAACAAGCTATATATAAATAAAGTAAAAGAAACAAATAAGCAATTAAAACGTGTTTATTTTTATTTTTGTAGGAACAATTGTTCACCTATGAACAACTGAGGAAATACAGTATAGTAAAAACAACTATACCATTTAGTAGGCAGCAGGTTAACTTATATAAGTTCACTGCAGCCTTACCATAAAACAAATATAATAATGTATACATATATCTTTGACCAAATAATCAAAATTTTGTACAACTTTATCCCTCCTCTTCCTTCTCATTAAAACGGATATGGATTGTCTGGAGCTAAGGAAGGCTTGACAGAGTTCTGTGACTTGGAGGATGTGACATTTAGCAGTAATTAAGCAGCCACATAGTAATGTTCATTTGCTCTGATTTAGCAAAGACAGGGTCTTGTAAATCCCATTGTTCTGATAAGAACTCCAAATCCCTGGCTGAACAGAACTAATCAGTTCCCTCTAGTCTAGAGACTGAACAATAAGGCCCACCTTTATTCTCATTACCAAAGTAAAAATTCACATAAAGCTATGATATTTTTCATTTTCTTTTTTCAATGAGTAAGGAATTCTAGCCACACCTGGCTGTGCTTGGGAGACCTTGGTAGACCAAGTGCTGTACCACTTGAGCTATTTTCAGTAACCTTTAAATCATTTTTAACAAATGAAAGAATGACTATATACATATATATAGTTATATATATGTACATTCTATGTTCTTCGAAAGCACATGCCTGAAGAAAACACTCTAAATGTAAATACTATTTTCTGAAAACTAAGTCTGTATTATCTGCTTAAATTTAACTCTCCTTAGCATAAAGTCAGGGTCTTTCATTCCCTATCTAATATTTGTTCTACAGTACATGCTGCTCAAACTTGCTACTAAACATAAGTAGTTTTATGCCCATAAAATCCTTATTTTCTCTTCAGTTGTCCCTGTAATTTTTGAATGGCATAATATATTTATTTAAATGTTAAATATACTGTAGAAAGGAGAATGTCTGTACTTATAAGAAAATAATCAAAGTTGTGTAGGCACACAGGTAATATAAAAGAAAAAAATAAACATAAAAATCAAGAAACCACCAAAGATATAGCATCTTTTTATAAAGGGAGAACTGGCTTAAATTATTTCAGCCTTTGTGTTTATCTCTGTAAACATAGATAATTGTAGCCATTTCATAGAACTGTTAGGAATTGAGGTTACAGCAATACCTAATCTTGGTGACCATCAGCTATCACAGTAAAGCAGTGGAATAATGATGGGTGCTACCTCACTGAAGGTATATCACCAAACGGGCATTTATTGCATGTATGTAAGTACAGTGAATGCATGCAAAAATCCTGTCAGATCAGATGTGCTGCCGCTGCCTTCTATTCTCTGAATTTTTATAGCATTGATTTGCCATCTCCAGATCTCCTCCCACCACCTACCCTTTGATTCTTATTATATCAAAGGGAAGTTATTTCCTTTACCTCAGGCTACTCCCCTGGTAAAGTATTTATCATGCTAGTCTTGTTACCTTAATTTTTTTTTATTTTTAAATAATTTAACTTCGGATTAAATTAACTCACACAGGCTGCCAATTTGGTGAGTAGGCTGGTTTTACAAAAAATAAAAATCTTAGACAGTAGGCAAATTCTCTGGTTTGCTAATGTTGCTATAGAAACACTCCCCCTTTTAATACACAGGGGAGAATGTATCCTATTATGTGATAGATAAAAGTGTATACTGTTTGCTTTCCCATATGCAGAATTTTCCACCTTCAAGTGGAAAGATCACTATTATGTAAATCGGTCAATCAATGTGATAAAACAAAAACGCATTCCACTAGGTCTTAAATATTAAGATAGCCATTTCTGATCTGAAAAAGTAACTTAACCTTTAATTTCTCCATTTGTTAGAGACTTTGACTTTTTTGTTTGTTTGCCTTTGGGTCATACCTGTTGGCATTCAGGGGTAATTACTCCTTGCTCTGCCCTCAGAAATCATTCCTGGAAGGCTTAGAACACCATGTGGGATGCTGGTTGATTGAATCTGGATTGGTCACAAGTGCCCTACCTATGAGTTATCACTCTGGCCCTGGGAATTTGCCTTTTAAGTTCCTATAAATGAAGCAATTTCTTAAACTTCAGCAAAACTCATGGTTCGGCTTGTTCTCAAGTGACATATTTTTCAATACTTTCACTTTGAAAAAGAAGCTAGCAGCTGCATTGTCAAGATTTTAAAAATAATGTTCCTACTATTATACTATAATTTTCTGCTCACATTCCTTAGATATAAATTAACAGTGAGAAAAATTTTAAGTCTTGGATTTCAACTGGAAAGTTACGTTCTTTTTCATTCTAAGAAAAGTTAAAACTGTATTATCCATTAGACAACATCATTATATAAAATATTGACAGTTTTACACTTTATAATTTATTAAATTAACTGCAACACTGTTGCTGTTGCAGTCACATAGACAGAGAGCCTCTGGAATGAGAAAATAAAACTTAAGAACCTATTTCCTAACCTTGATTTTGCTAAAAGTCATGAGAACCCCATCTCACTGAGATTCAAATCCTGAACTCTTCACATATGGAGAAATCAAATCACTATCCAGTAAAAGAAAAGAAATGTTACAGACTAATCTAAAGGTCCTGATACCCAATCATAAATAACTTTGTAATTTCATGATTACTATATAGAAATAAAATTAAAGGGGCCTGAGTCACAACACAGCAGGTAGGGCATTTGCCTTGCAAATGGGCAACTGGGTTTGATTGCTTGTATTCCATATAGTCCCCAGAGCCTTCCTGGAGTAATTTCTGAGTGTAGAGCCAGGTGTAAGCCCTGAGTATTTCTGAGTGTGACCCCAAACCAAAAAAGTTAGAATGATGATAAGAATATAAAAGAACTATAAAAAATGCTGATTTGTAACAACATCTAAATTAACATCAAGAATTCCAGGCCATAGCAAAATTTGGAAAAGTAAATAACCTCCTCTCAAAAATAAAACCCCCTTCCCAAAGCCATTCTCTGTTTCTGCCACTCTCAAGAAGTCTGTATTTTCTCTGAGTAATTCTGTCTCACTTTCTCTACCCTCACATCTCTTTATATTTCTTTCGATAAAAACTGTTTTGATTCACTATTTCACAATGTTTGTGTCAGGGTTAAGACTGACTTTCCTTTTCTTGCAAAGAGCCATTCCTCACTCAGTAGGAATCCCTAACTCGTGAGGAACAAATAGGATTCAGGTATGACTTGACAACTGCCTCTGGGTGCTGGAGGGACACGATCATCTGTATCATGAGCTTAAAGCAGATTTTAGCAGTCCTTTTCCTGTCTGACTTAGGAAGGTAGAGAGGCCTTAGAAGGAAACATTTCTCTAGGCTTTCTTCCTCACCCTCCAATTTACCAAGTCATAAATAAGCATTTACAAAGTTAATTGAAATTGAAGCAGATTTCAAAAAGTAGGTATGGTGAAGATAAAAAAGAGGTTAAATCAAACTTCTGAAGATGAAAGTTGTAGGCCAGAGAGAACACACAAGCATATTAATACATGTTAGAACATGAGCAAAATTCTAGAGACACAGCAAAAACTCTTGACCAACAGCACTTTAAAATGTCTGCATCTATGATCAATTCATTTAAATTAGACACTCAGGGTCCGGGCGGTGGCGCTGAAGGTAAGGTGCCTGCCTTTCCTGCGCTAGCCTAGGATGGACCACGGTTCGATCCCCCGGTTCCCCATATGGTCCCCCAAGCCAGGAGTGACTTCTGAGCACATAGCCAGGAGTAACCCCTGAGTGTCACCGGGTGTGGCCCAAAAACCAAAAAAAAAAAAAATGAAAATGTATTTTTAAATTAGACACTCAGTTAAAAATATTCTAAGCACCAGAATGATAGCAAAGCAGGTAGGGCATTTGCCCTGCACATGGCCAACCAGGGAGAGACCTGAGTTTGATCCCTGGTATTCCATTAGGCCCCCCGAGTCTGCCAGGAGTAATTTCTGAGTGTAGTGGCCGGAGTAATCCTGAGCACCACCAGGAGTGGCCCCAGAAATGAATGAATGAATGTATGTATGTCTGTTTGTGTGTGTGTATATATATATATATATATATATATATATATATATGTATTCTATAAGTAAAAATGAACAGGAATGACTACCACAGTTTTTATGTTGCTATTTTTAATTGTCAGCTTTACTATAACTTGACTTGTTATAGTGTTTTTATTTTTTAATTTTTAATATAAACTCATTATTTAAGCACCATGATTGCAAACATAATTGTAGTTGGGATTCAGTCATTAACAAAACACCCCCCCTTCACCTGTGCCACTCTCACTCTGTTATTATTGTATTATGGTGTTTTTAGATGGACAAACAAGTTACCAGTAAATGGGAAATAATGTGTTTTAAGGCACAAGAACATAAAATATCATTTTAGAATACCAGTAAAAGATACAAACTTATAATAAAATATTAAGGTAAAATTTCAGAGCAATAGACCCTAAGAAGTATAAATGAACAATTCTTAAAGAAAATTATTAAAGAGAAAGAATTTGTACAAAAACGTCTGTGTATTTAAGCTTCATTTATTGTCCCTGAAATATTACTGATCATTTGCTAAGCTAAATACTAGGAACGTAAATGATTTATAACCAATAGAATTTAACTACTTTTTAAAAACATAGATGAATTCAGAGCTGGAGCAATAGCATAGTGGGTAGAACACTTGTCTTGCATGCAGCCCACCCAGGTACAATGTCTGGAATCCTATGCAGTCCCTTTAGCCGACCACAAGTGATTCCTATGCTCAGAGCCAGGAGTAACCTCAGGTATGGCTCCAAAACAAACAAACAAAAAATAGATGAATTAAAATGTTATATTAAATATATTAAATGATAAATATCACAAACTATTATAGACATATTTAAAAGATAAATAATTTAAAAAGTTTTGAGAAAATTTATGAAGCTAAATTGCCTTGAAAAACATGCTATGTTCTGGATCCTTAAAATAGTATTAAAATAGTATACTGTTCAATAATGAGAACTTGTCAGTTTTTTGATTCTTTAGTAATTTTTTATGAGCCAAAAACCCAGCTTGTCAGACTTGAAAATAACATCAATAACTATTGAAATGATACTACTGTTCACTTCCATAAGATTACACTACTCTTGTTCTAGGCATTAAAATTTCAATTAGCCAGTTGGATTTTTTTCTTTACCCTAATTTGAGAAAATGTTTAATTGCTTAATATCCATAATTTTATTAACTGAATAGTTTTAGATTAAAAACTGTACTATACAGATAGAAGGAGATGAATTACTAAAAGACAATAGTAACCCTTTGCTATCAATCAAACATGCAGAAAAATTTGGTCATCTAACGAGGACTTAGCTTCATTAACTTTTCTCAAGTCTCATTTGTAGTAAAATAAACCATTTTTCTAGTATATTCAATTACCAGAAAGATAAATACAATCAACTTAATAGTGTGTGAATTTGTTTACTTTTACCTATTACCTAAGTGCAATTTCATGTTCCCTTCAAACTGTAATACCGTATGTTAATACTGCCTTCTAGTGCTTTGACCTATATTCAGTCAAATAAAATGATTATTTCAATATTCTTAAATATATTACCATTTATTTCTGATTATAAGACAAAAAATATAGACTCGTATGTTGTCGTATGGTTCATCTCCTTACTTCAGAGAGGATACATTAACTCTTAAAAGCATACATTACCACTTTTTGAGAACTAGAAATTCAGATAACTACAAATAGAAAAATATTTTTGGTGTAAAAGAAGAAATGCTATTGAATCATAGCATCAAATTGCATTTTCATTTTATTTAGAGATAAATGACTCACATTTAGTAAAAAACATTCTGCTAACAAATCAATGAACCCTAGATTCATTAAAATATTTTCATGTATGATACAAATAAATGTATTTCTATAAAAATGTATATTCTAATTTCTTAGCTTATGTGCTCTTCTTAGCATATAATTATTTATTATTTACTTATAGTGGAATCTGTGAACTAAGGAATTATAGTCATTAAACCTATTATTAGAAAATATACACTGGGGGCCCAGGAGATAGCATGGAGGTAAGGCGTTTGCCTTTCATGCAAAAGGTCATCGATTCGAATCCCGGTGCCCCATGTGGTCCCCCGTGCCTGCCAGGAGCAACTTCTGAGCATGGAGCCAGGAATAACCCCTGAGCACAGCCGGATGTGACCCAAAAAACAAAAAAAAACAAAAAAAACAAACAAACAAAAAAGAAAATATACACTGGAGCCCAGGAGATAGCATGGAGGTAAGGTGTTTGCCTTTCATGCAAAAGGTCATCGGTTCGAATCCTGGTGCCCCATATGGTCCCCCGTGCCTGCCAGGAGCAATTTCTGAGCATGGAGCCAGGAGGAACCTCTGAGCACTGCCGGGTGTGATCCAAGAACCAAAAAAAATAATATATATATATATATCTATATCTATATATATATATACACTGATACATTTATTGTCTATACTTTATCCTTTTTAAAATATATTTTGCAACTTTGTTGTGCAGATTCATGCATACATATTTTATTTAAATATTTTATAATTTATTTGTTATGTTCAGGATAATTTTTAGAAGCTATTAGTTTAAAATCTATTATAATATTAGCTTTCTGATAAAAGCATCCAGAGGTTCCTAAACAAAGTGGGTTTATCGAGCTGCTTTTCAGCAAAAAAAAAAAAAAAGGTGTTTAATTACATTGTCTCACACTTCTCCAAATCTGAAAACCTAATCACCACCTTGAAACTCAAAGAACACAGGCAAGTTTCTGTGAATATTGTTCACTACAAAACCTTTGAATTTTCTTTCCACTCATTTCTATCTTCATTTTGGACAAAATCTTGACTTCCAAATATATATTGTGTATTTTTTTAATCAAGTAAAAAGTTAGAAAAAGAACAAGTAAAATTCACAACACTTACCAAACTAATTTCCTTTTTTTGGGGGGAGGAACATTTATATAATACTAAAATGAAATAAATTTCACATATAATGCATACCTAATGGCAATTCAAAATAACAGGAATCATGAAAGGCTAATAGAAAAATTAATATTAACAATTTATAATTCAATATAGAGAAGCAGAGAAAGTAAAAATAGTAAGAAGAATCAAAAATAAGATGGTTAATATTGTGTTTTAAAATTACAATATTCAATGAGATTTCAAAAAAGAAAATAAAGAAGACTATACATATAATCATTGATTATTGAATTTCAAGAATATTATTAGTTAAGTTTACAATATTTTTATCAATATTATTGTATATAAATAAAATTTACCCAATACCCTGTATATTTATATTATATAATGTGATATTAATATGTAATATGTTATGGATTTTATCCTTATTCCTTATGAAAAAATTGGGGGTGGCAAAGGAGAGATAGTATAGAGTAATTAAGTTTCTTGCTTTCCTTCAGCCAACATCAATTGTATCTCCAAAATAGCATTGGTCCCTGAGCAACACCAGGAGTGATCCCCAAACAAGAGAGCCAGGATAAAGCCACTAGCACCCTTGGGTAGAGCCTAAATTTCTCTACTACTAAATACACCTAGTCCTGAGGGAAATAGATAAACAGAGCCACTAAAGAAAACAGAGTATTCAAGATTTACCAGTGTTAGTTTCAAAGAATCCCGGTCAGGAGTAAATGATGGGATTCAAGTGTTAATCCAACCGTTTGAGGAAGGGGACAATTTACTGGCTACTTCCAACACCTCTAATTCAATAGCAATAGTCTCT
>PVKC010045308.1:0-11443 GCA_004027635.1 Crocidura indochinensis | reverse complement strand
TCAGAGATAAACAGAGGCCTTGGTGCTGGCCATTTTTCAAATTAGGAATTCTGGGAGGTGGCGATATTGCTGCTGACTGTGTACTGATGGAGCTGGCTGTTTTTCTCAGCATCATAGGGAGTTAGAGACAGGCCACTCAGCCAACCACCTGGACTCTTGTCACACAAGAATAGCAGAAAAAGTGACAAAACCTCAGAGACAGCAGTTTCAGGATTTTTCCTTGGATGCAAATATTACCGAGGGAAGAGGTAGCCTGGAGTCACCAGCTGTGTGTTACTGTGTGAATCACTTCTCTCAGGGGCAGGGGAAAGAACTTAGCAGGCTGGAGCACAAGTGTTTGCATGCAGGGATCAGAAGCCCTAGATTTGATCTCTCTCTTTTTTTTTCCTCACCCAGCAGTGCTCAGGGGTTACTCCTGGCTCCATGCTCAGAAATTGCTCGTGGCAGGCTCGGGGGGCCATATGGGGCACCGGGATTCGAACCGATGACCTTTTGCATGAAAGATAAACACCTTACCTCCATGCTATCTCCCGGGCCCCTAGATTTGATCTCTTATAATTCTTGCTTGTTCCCCCATGCACTGCTAGGAAGAATCCCTGAGTACTAAACTGGATGTTAGCCTCTACACACTACCAGCTGCAGCTTGCAAACCAAAGCCACTACCAAAATCACCCATCTTTAGCCTCTGTGTCCTCATGTCTAAGATGAGGATCATACTTTCTGCCCCCAGTGTAACTGTGAGGACTCAATGAGCTACAAGTCCCCTCTCTCCCTACCTCCGTATAATCTATGTCTACAATCATGAGTCAGTTTGAATGGGCCATGATAGCTCAGACCTTTGAGCAAACACTTTGGATAAGTCCATGAAGGTGTTTCTGGAAGAGACAAACATTAAATGTTGTAGACTGAGAAAAGCAGATTTAATCTCCCTAACGTGGGTGGGCTTCATCCAATATGTTGAATTAGACTAAATCAAACCAAAATTTCCAAGTAAGTAGAAACAGCCTGCCTAGCTGCCTTGCAGTATTTTTTCTTGTTTGAGCTCAGTGTCCACCTGCTGGTATTCAGACTCAAATTTATGCCACCAGCTCTCCTGGTGAGGCGTCCATAATTGCAAGATCTAATTTCTTATAATAAAGCCTTTTCTCTTTGTATCATCCCATGAACTGTTGTTTCTCTAGAAAATCCCAAAGCCCCTTTTCCTCTGTCTTCCATATTCCCTCACCCCACACACGCTTCAATGACTTGAAGGTTTTGGGGCTCTAATACAGACTCTACAAGGTTTCTGTCCCACATATCTATCCCAGGTTCCTTGATCTGAGTCTGTCCTGCTCTTCATCTCTGCCCAGTCAAACGTCTTTGTACTATGCTTTCAAATCCTCATTTGTTTATGGGGTCGATCAACTGTATTGTTGATGAGAGTGAATGTGAGGTTTTTAGATTTCTCCCTCCACCCCATCCTCTCAAGGTGATCAATAAGATGTCTACAGAGCCTACACCTTTTTTGCTGTAGTCCCAAGTCCCTGGTTCAGACTCTCACTCCCTTTAGATTCGCAGCAGATGTTTGATGACTGAAGGTCTCTCTTTGCCATCGCAAGCAATACCAGCCAGAGAAGCAGAGACCCAAAGGTGTCCCCAGACCTTCTCTTCAATGACATGGAAGTGAGATGATGAGCTGGTGGCACTAGGGGTGAAGGTGGAGAACATTTCAGAACTCAGAACTACTCTTCCATGTGTGTTTTTGAGCCAATGGTGAGGCCCAGTGAACCTTGGCCATGAAGAGCCTTCCAAATGAGTCTTTAATAATTTACTTATACAAATTGAACCTAATTAAATTGCACCCGCTGAAAATGCACCGCTGTACATCCGAATGATGGAATCGGGATAAAAAAGCAATACAAAAGGGATGCTAAGGTAATTTTCCACTTGTACTGAGCACACTGGGATCTTTAAATTGCCATCGCTCTGAGTGCCCGCCTGGGATTATTAAAGGGCCAGTCTTCCCAGTTTATGGATTCTTAAGTCCTGGGCTTGCTGTTTTTCTTTCTCTTTGGCTGCCTTCCCTTGACCTCAAGAGTCCAAGGCACAGGAGGCCAGAGAAGATGTGCAGATTCCCGTGGTCTCACGGGATTTCCTTTGGGTCTGTGGAAACTCAGAGCAGGAATCTGCCTAGAGTCTTTATCCTGGTAGTTGTCCCTGTCTGCAATGATTGCCAGAGGGCTCATTCTTGCCACCTATGCAGGGACATGAATGCTCTGTTCTCCACAGGCTCCCATGACAGATCTAAAGCTGCCTTTCCTGACTCTCTGGATTTGAAACACATCTCTCCCAAGCAAGCATCTCTTGGCTATGGCTCCTGTGTTTCTGCATCTTCCCTGATTCCAAGGTAAACTCTAAGAACCCAGAGACTTTGTCTATTTCACTCTTGATCTCCCCAAGGCCTTGCCAGAGAAAGGTCATCACACACAGACTTGTTGAATGCAGGGCTGAGTTCAGAGCTGGAAAGTCCTACAGTCAAAAAATAAAGTCAGACTGGAAGCACACAGAGGGCTGAGGGCTGCCCGAGACCACCAGATTTAGGAGGCAAAGAGGTCACTTTGGGAACTGGTGTAATCACCCTTTTCTCAGCCTCTTCTCTCTTATGGAATGTTTGAGCATGGAGGTCAAAGGTAGATAATCAGGCATCAAGGCCCATTTCAATCTTCTATTAGGTAGTTGCAAGTGCCAACATCTCCTGTAGGACATAGAGATACCAAGCAGTTGGCCTGCAGGAGGATATTTTGGGCCCATGTGTTTTACAAGGAGCCTGTGGACTCCAGGACACCCCCAAAGTGCACAGCCAATGGCAGTTAGGACAGAACATGGGAACTCGATGCTTGACCCTGGATCATCTGTGATCATCCTCCAACCCAATTCTCCCTGGTCTTCTTCATCCTTCTACCACCAGCCCTGATGGATCAGGCAGGTGACTGCCATGAGCTATCCAGCCTTTTTTATGTCTGGTCATGACATCATATCTGTCTGGTCATCTGTCTGGTCCTTACTGGTCATTATTATCATGTCTGGTCTGGCCTGGTCATTACCCATTATGTCTGGTCTAAAAGGCAAGTTTGCAAAATAGAGTTAAATGCCTCCTGGACAGAGCTGTTGTTTCATATACCCCTGAGGTCACTTTGGAGCCTGGCTGCTTATGAAAGCAGATTCCTGGGTCCTGAACAAGCTCAGGAGAGTTTGAGAGGAGGAAAGAATCCTGGTTGCAAGTTGTACCTGACTGTTCTCAGCCTTGGGGGCACAGGAGCCCATAACAGGGTTCTTCTAATAGCTCCCCTTCTTCATCGACTGTTTCCCCTTTGATTATGGAGGTTTCAGACTGGGAAGTGTGAGTCCTTTCGAGCTGGGTTTGATTCAGATAGTAGATTCTTCTGTAAAGGACTGAGTCAACATTTAGGCTGAAGGTATCTTCAACATCAGGAACTTCCACAGGGGCCTCAAATTTCAGCACTGCTTGACCCCTAGGATTTCCTCAAGAGAGGCCTAAAAAAAGATAGAGTCAGATGACTTTCTTTTATTTGTTGGTTTTTGGATTTTTTGACCCACAGCAGGTGATGCTCAGGGGTTACTCCTGGCTATGCACTCAGGAATTGCTCCTGGCTCGGGGGACCATACGGGATGCCGTAGATCAAACTGAGCTCTGTCCTGGGTTAGCCACGTGCAAGGCAAACGCCCTACTGCTGTGCTATCACTCTGGCCCCAGGTGACTTTTTTTTTTTTTAAAAAAAAAGAGATTTCTGTATATAGTCATACAGACATGTACTCATGTACTTGCACTCACACATCCACATAGACTCACAATCACACACTCATATTCACCCACTCATATCAAACCCACTCAAATACTCAGAACCTCACACACTAGCACACAGGCATACAAACACTTGTACATACCTACACAATCACACATAAAACATATGCTCAATCACACACATTTAAATATTCACACTCCCATTCTCACACTCAAACTCACAACCACTCTCATACTCGCTTGCACCTAGTCATATTCTTACGTACTCTCATATTCATATAGTCACCCCTAAGCACTTGTACTTGCACTCTCCTTTTTAGTCACAGTCACTCCAAAACTCACACTCAAGCACACTCACACTCATGGAAAAATTCACATCAATCCACACACTCACTCTCTCACACTAACACAAACACCCAGGCACACAAACACAACACTCATACAATCTAGCACATCTAGACAACTCACACACATAGAAACTCACACACTCCACTCACATGCTCCCCAAAAGCCACACTCTCCTACGCATATACACTCATACTCACACTCAAACACACGGACTCATACTCTCCACTCACAGAAAATTCCAAATACACAGACACACAGATACACTCATACACATAATCATACATGCTTGGGCAAGCACAAAGCACATTTTACATTCACTCACAGGAATGCTAACAGGAACACTCACTATGATACACACACACATACACACACACACACACACACACACACACACACTGTGCATTAGTTTCACTGTCAGCAATGGTTTGGGACTGAGCAGCTAACTCCTCTCTGGCTAAGTTTTTTCCAGTTTCTCATTCTTGCTGAGTCAAAAGCTTTTCTGACTCTCCCCCTTTCCAATTCTTCTTGGTTCTGTTGTGGTGTGTGACCCCAGCTTCTCCTGTCCCACAGCCCGAGAGGATCTAATATGGGTGCACTATTCTACATTCAGACCCTGAATCCATGGAGGGTTTTGTTTGAGGTCTCGGGAGTTGCCTCCATGGCCAGGATGAGGGGGCCCTTTGTACTCCATACCCAGGAAGCACTAGGTTCCCAGAGCAAGGAGTTTATGCTTCCCCTTTTGATGTCCTCAAACAGCTGCAACCTCCTCCATATACCCCCATCCATCCCCCAACATGGCTGGCAGAGAGAATTCAGAACATTCCAGTCTGATCCCATTGTGTCACTCATCACAGTACTGGAGCTGAAAGTAGGTTTTTTGCAAACTAAAGAAAAGCAACCTCATTGGGTAGACTTTTCAGCCTGGGCTTGTACTGCCAGACCCCAGTCTACCTTCCCTGCCTCACCCCCAATGCCTGGTGTAACCTCCAACCCCTATGCTACCCGCCGTCTGTCTGCCCTCCTGTCTGGAGGCTTCTTCTTCCTGACAGATGGGAAGTTTTGCTTCACATGCTAAGCCCCCACTATATCCTTTTCCTCAAGAAGCCTTCTTGACCCTGATCCATTTTGGAGGTTCCTAAGTCAGAGATTATTACACTCACCCCCTCTGATATGCCCTCTCCTTCATTCTGACCTGTGTGTTGTTGGTAATGAATTTTACTGAGACTTAAGGATGGCTAGGTGGAGCCTGTTCATAAGTGGGCTCACAGTTCAATCTAACCTTTGATCTAAACAGTGCTCAGCTGGGGAAACTGAGGTGCCACAGGTAAAGGAACACATCTAAGTTCATTCAGTTCATAAGAGGCCAGGGCAGGGCTCGTCTTGGTTCTAAAGTTGCAGGTCATGCTTTCTGTACTTTCTTTGAATTATGGGGTTCATAACATGATCGTGTAGGAGCCCATAGCCCTGATTGGTCACATGTGCTGTCCTGGGGGCAGCCAGGAGAGGTTTCTGGGACAATATATCCACCTTTTGCAGGAGCTCAGATACACTGATCAGTCTACTCTTCAGTCCTTCCCCACCACACACTCTTCCTTGTCCTTTAAAAATTTTTATTACTAGTGTACAGCATTACAGAATTTGGGAGGTGATTTGGAGACATACCTAGTTGTGATCAGAGAATACTCTTGTCTCAGTGCTCAAGGGTTCACTCTCAGAAGTACTCAAGACTGAACTCAGGATTCCCACATGCAAAACATGCTCTTCAGTCCATTGAACCATCTCTTCAACCCAATATTAAAATGTTAAAGGGTATACCTTTACACCTCTATATGTGTGTAGAGCTTATGGCATCCATCACACAAACTCCAGAGTCAACCTATCACTCAAATAGTTTCCTGCTGGGGCTGGAGAGATAGTATGGAGCATGCTGAAGGTTGGTGGTTCAAATCCCAGATCCCATCTGGTTCCCTGAGCCTGCAGGAGCGATTTCTGAGCATAGAGCCAAGAGTAACCCCTGAGAGCTGCTGGGTATGACCCAAACCCCCCCCCCCAAATATATATCCTAAATACTTTCCTGCCTATTCCTCTCACCCAACTACCTCCAGAAATTGCCAATTAAATCCAGAACATTCATGAGTTACTTTAGTTTATATCTGCCAGCTTATGGGTTTCCATAATTTAAATTTCATAGATGAACAAAACCATCTGGGAATTATTTCTCACTTTGGACTGGCTTCTTAACACAGTCACCTCAAGGTTCAACTATTCTTCCTCAAAGGGCACCATCTCAATTTTTCTGTCCCATGGATACTTTATTCAATCATCTGTCACTGGCATATAAATTGGTTAAAGGTTTAGGGGTCTCATAATAATGTTGCTGTGGACAGGGGGTACAAGCGTCTGCAAAGATACTTTTCATATTCAGATAAGTGTGTAGGAGTGGATTTCAGGATTAGATGGAGTTTGCTTTTAAAAACATATTTTTAGTGTTTTACATTAAATTTTTGTTTAAATATTAAAGAACAGTGATTTACATAGTTATTCAGAGTTGAGTTTTAGTAGAGTTGCGATGCTTCAAATAATTTACCATTCTTTTTTTTCTTTCAAAAAACTCCTTCTGGGGCCCGGGACATAGCACGGAGGTAAGGCGTTTGCCTTTCATGCCAAAAGTCATCGGTTCGAATCCCAGTGCCCCATATAGTCCCCTGTGCCTGCCAGGAGCAATTTCTGAGCATGGAGCCAGGAGTAACCCCTGAGCACTGCCGGGTGTGACCCAAAAACCACAAAAACAAACAAACAAACAAACAAAACAACTCCTTCCACCCTTACCTACTTTACCCTTGCCTTGTCTTTGAATCAAAAAGTCCATAAAATAAACATTTTTAATTCTTAACCAGAACACCCTTGTCATGCCTTCTAGAGCCCCAGTCTTTCTTTGCAAGGGCAACCTTGATTCTGGCTGCTCCTCCTGCCTCTCATTCCAGTCCTAGTCATCTTTTTCAGAATCCACAAGTCCCTTCAGAAGTAAGTTCTGGGCTCCTCAAGGCCCCCTGCAGATCTCTGACCTTAGCCAGATCTCTGACCTTAGCTCAGATCGCCTCTCCCTGTATACCCTACTAACTTCCCTTTCACTGGTCAGATCCTTCCCACCTCATCTATCTGCCCTGCTGTTCTTCTAGCCTTTGTTTCTACTGCTACTCCTTTTTATTTGAGGCATGCCTAACTTAAATGACACCACCACAATACTACCCCACTGGCACCTTCACCACCACCATTCACCTATTGGTGCTCTTTCTACCTTTCTATACTCTCTCCTCTAAAGCCCAAGGGGTGAGGAGGAAACCACTTCATCTTGTTCACAGCAGCCCCTGATCATAGCCTAGGCTGGGTGAAAATGAGAAAAAATGCTCCTTTCTTCCAGCTGCTGCCCTATTGGCAGGCTGTGCTTGGAAAGTGACACAGCATCTTGTTCCCAGCACAGAGGGAACAAGTACAAGAAGGGACCGTTTCTGTCTTTTCTTCAAGGATCCGTTGTTGGCAATTGCTCTCTCACAGAGAGACTTTTTCCCTGCCATGGGGCAAGTTCAAGCAGAGAACAGGAAGTCTGGAGGACAAGTGCACAGGGAAAGGTCATATCTGGACACCAAGGTGAGATTAGCCAGAGTTGGGTGGATGGAGGACAAGGATGATATGAACTGGAGGGACTGGGAGATAGGACAACCATTAGTGACTGATGTAGTTTCAATTCCCAGAACTATACGGTCCCAAAATTATTGCCAGATACAAACCTATAAGCCCCAGCGCTGCTGAGAATTCTGGTAATCCTTGGCATTAGTGGGCTTGAGCAGCTTCCCAGGGCCACATCTCACATCCCTCCACACTGAACTGAGTTGGCCGAGTTGACTGAAAATTGCTGGGAGGGTCCCTGGACCTCCTAAGCACTGCTTGGGAGACAGCCACCTGCCAGGAAATTAGAATTTAGAAATTTAGAAGAAATTAGAAATTAGAGCTGAAGCAAGAGAATGCCCAGGAGCAGTGGAGGGGATGTCCTATGTGTGAAAAGGGCCCCATAGCAGAAAGACTCTGTGTGTTTGTGTGTGTGTGTGTGTGTTTGTGTGTGTGTGAATATGCATGCATGTGAGGGATTGTGGGATACTTTCACCCCCGAAGACAGAACATAGTCTGACTCAGGGGCCAGGCTTAGCCTTAGTATTGCAATCTGATTGAAGGGCCACATAGTAGTGCTTTCTACAAAGCTGTCTTTCCACCTGACTGAATTTACCTGCCTTGGAGCAGCATTGTTCTCTCGCCTGAAGGTCCCCAGGCTGGCAGTGCAGTGAGTGGTGGGCTGCCACTTGCTGCCACTGTCTCTAATCCATTCTGACTCTTCTCCAGCCAAGTTTCCTCCAATCCCTCATTTTTCATGTCTCAAAGGCTTTTTGGCCTTTCTCCCTTTCCCATTCTTCTTGATTCTGTTGGGAGTATGACCACAGCTCCTCCTGTCCCACAACCTGGGAGGGATTCAGCTCTCTGAGCTGAGAGCGCTATTCTACATTCCAGACCCTGTTGTTATGTCACTCACCACACTTCTTGGAGCTGAAAGTAGGTTTTCTGCAGTCTAAGGAAAAACAATCTGATTGAATTGACTTTTCATCCTGGGCCTGAGAGTACCTTCCTTGCCTCACTCTCAATGCTTGGTACAACCTCAAACCCAACCCAACCCAAACCTTCTCAGTCTGTCTTCCTGTCTGAGAGTTTTTTCTTTCAAGTGAGTGATACCACTTACTGTCACTGTCTCTAAGTCATTCACTTCAGTCCTTGGGGAAGGGTCTGCTCACTCCCTGCTCACAAGTCAGACCACCCTCCATCTCTGCCTGCTACTGTGAAATGAGGAGAGAGAAGGAGTGGAGGGAGGCAGAAGTTGGACCAATCCATTGTGGGCAGCCATGAGTTGGCAGTAACTGGATTTTCTGAGCTCAGACATCTGGCCTTCGAGCAGGCAAACTGTATGTGATCTGGAAGGTAAACCCCAAAGGGACCTTGAGAATTCTTTAAGGCTTTTCCTTCCCAGAGAGTAGGGGACTTGCCCCAAATCAAGCCACTCAGTGTCAGGACTGGACTCCTGAGGATTGCTCTTCTGCACCAGCGCTGCCTATTTAAGCAGGCATGTAGAGCCAAACAACAATCCCAAGGACTAGGATGATCAGAAACAAGACATTTTTTTCTCCCTTCAAGAGTGCCCTGCTGGGAAGATGCAACTGTAGGAATAACTGGAGCTGATCGCTGTCCTCCTTCGCCAAGAAAGAGTCTACTGGGAGTTAAGCAGAAGAAGTTCTCAGTGACAAAAAAAGACAGTGGATCATTCAAACCTGTGTGGTTCAAGGGACATGTTTACCTCTATTGTGCTTTTAATCCTCATTAGCAATGAACAAGTTTTCTGCTTCTTCTGGAGGAAAGGGGCCAATTCTCGCCTGCTTTTATCACTTCCAAGTTTTAGTATAGCTCTCAGTCCCCTGGATGGGGTTGAACTGTGGGTGCAGCATTAAATAGAATATGGAGCACAAAGGCATGAAGCACACATGATTTACTGACACCATCAACCACAGCCAGGGGTAGTCACCATCCCTAGAAATTTCCTATCGGCAGCTGCTAAGCTGGCCAGGCAAGTCTTTCTGAAATATGGTCTTTTCTGATTTATGCCCACTCTTAACTTTGGTTAAGAGTGCTGGTTCTAGAGGTTCATTGTTTGGGTCCAAAGTTTGTCACTTCCTGTCTGTGTGTCTCTCAGAAGGATCCTCACTCTCAACTTCAGGCTTAATTTCCAGTGTTCACTTGGATTTGGAGATGCGGAATCTATAAAGAATGTGCAATCATGTCTGGCACATGATTAAACCCCCAATAAATGTTAGGTGCTATTATTCACTGCAAAGAAAATGAGGTGAAAATTAACAAGGACTTTCTGTGCCTTTCCCCACCATTCAGCTCCCTATTATCACTCCTTTATGTGGGCGCATAACCATGCCATAGTGACCCATAATTGATTTAGAAGCGCTTTGAATGCGTCACTGCCCAGAACACAGGTAACAGCGCTGAAACAAGACTCAGAAACTTATGGATCAGAGACATGCGCGTAGTCATTATATAAAATGCTGAAAATTGAGTCTTTGGAGAGGAATGTCATTACCCTGATTCCAGGAGAGAATCAGATTTGATTATAATATTTGATTTGATTTAATAAACCCAGGCTTTCCCAAGTGGAATGAAAGAACGATTTCAAAATCAAGGTGTTCCCTGCAAGACTGAGCGTACAGACCCTGCTCATTTACTGACTTTTGTTTTCAGAACAAGGCCTAGAAATTTTTTATACAGCCTAGAGAAGCCAGATAGAACCATAGATGTTGGAAAGACCCCAGTCTATAGCCTTCCATGTGACAGAGGACTCAGAAGAATAGTGAGAGTTCATTTATGAAAGCCTTGTGGAGGTTTGGCAGGTGCATCTGTATATCATTTTAGCAAGTCACACAGTATTACCCCATCCCCCATTCTTCCTGTAATCTTACCTGCTAATAAGACCTGCCCATTTCTGGGAGGGGTCTTTGGTAGGTAACAGAAGGTTTGGCCTGAGGGACAGAAGAGGATTGAAGAGAGGATTGGGAGAGATGATTTGGGAGGATGCAGCAAGAGAGAAAGCACCAGGAGGAGAGATGGCCAAGAAACAAGGTACAATGCAGGGCTGAATAGGAATCCAGCCTAAAAGGTTATGATAGGCCATACATGGTGGCTAGGGCCTTATATAAAGCTGATATCTTCTGAAGCCTGACTGTTGTGGATTTTCTCTCCACCGCTATCCTGAAACCTCAGACCCGCCTGCTGGAGGGGGTTGCAGACACTTGGACTGGGCTGGAGGAGAAAGGCCCCTCCATTCACCCACCACCATCCAGGCCCATCTAAGGGCATCCCAGTAAGAAGCTCTTATGATCAGAACCATTTTTTTTCAGGTGAGAGAACAAGATCCAGAGAGGTGAATCAACTTGTCCAAAGTTCCTGCCACATCACACCTCCTGGGTGTGTGCCAGGAATCCTGACCAGCTTGACCAGAATCCAGGTTCCCCTTCAATTCCTACCCTTTGACTTACAAATTTCTCCCACTCTCAAAGGAGGACTGGAAAATGCAGGTGAGAAGAAAGGGGGAAGGAGACCTTTTAATCTATCTTAGGCATTCTCCATGGGACCACTTGCATGGGAAGGTTAGGTAAGACAGACCATATTGTTTTGTGACAGGAGACCTGGAAA